>WFMF01000658.1:56660-77001 GCA_011033025.1 Beroe forskalii | reverse complement strand
CGACCTAGAAAGACATACCATACTTAGAATCGAAATCAGCCATTTCTGTCTGTTAGGGGGGTTAAAATGCGTTTTTGGCTTAAAACGTTTTTTTCCCCCCTTTTGGGTAATGTCTATGGGTGGTCAAATAAAGTTATCTGGTCATAAATTATGCTAAAACCCCTGAACCAATGATTTTTTCCCAGTTTTCCTTTTTTTTCCCTGCCCAAAACCCTATTTTTACCTCTCAAAACAGTAGGATTTCTTTTTTTTTAGGCCCCCGTCCAAAAAAATTTTGGCGATTGAGCTGAAAATTCCCCAAATCCATGCGACTTAAGAAAAACCTTTTAACCCCAAATCAGCCATTTTCTGTTGGGGGTTAAAATTTTTTGGCTTTGCCTTTTTCCCCCTTATTGGGCGGTTTTTATGGGGGGTAAAAAAATTATCGGGTATAAATTTTGCCTAAAACCCCTGAAAAAATGATATTCCCAGTTTCCTTTTTTTTCCTGAAAATAAAAAAACCCTATTTTCTAAAAACGTGACCCAGACGTTCTTCTTTTTAGGCCCAAGCCCCGAAATAAAAGCTTTGGCCGATTGAAAAATTTCCCCATCCATGGACAACCAAGAAAGACATACCATTTTAAACCCCAAATAAATTTTTCTGCGGGGGAAAATCGCTTTTTTTGGGCTTAAAATCCCTTTTTCCCCCTTATAAAAATTGGGTGGTCAAATAAAAGTTTCTGGTCAAATTTTTCCCCTAAAACCCCCTGAACCAATGTATTCATTTTTCCTTTTTGTTTTCTGAAAATAAAAACCCAAACCTCCAAACATGATCCAGGACCTTCTTTCAGGCCCCCAAATCCGAAATAAAAAAGTTTGGCCGATTATAAAATTTTTTAAACCCCGGGGACCAAAAAAAGACATACCATACTTCAATCCCGAAATCAATTTTCTTCTGTTTGGGGGTTAAAATCGTTTTGGATTTAAAACTGCCTTTTTTTAGGGGGAATGTCTCATGGGGGGTAAATAAAAATTATCGGTCTAAATTATGTAAACCATAACCAATGATATTCCCATTTTTCTTTTTTTTCCTTAAAAACAAAACCCTTTTTTTCCTCTCAAAACGTGACCCAGGACTTTTCCATTTCAAAAGATCAAATCAAAAGTTTTGGAGACTGAAAATTTAAAATTGGACGACCTAAGAAAGACATAATCTTCAAACCCCAAATCATTTTTCTTCTTTTGGTTAAAATCGCTTTTTTGGACTTAAAACTCCCTTTTTTTCTTTAGGGCGTAGATTCTCATGGGGGTCAAAAAAGTGTATTTAAAAATTATCCCATGAAACCACTAAACCAATATTTATTTTCCCTTTTGTTTTCCAAACCAAAACCCCCTTTTTTTCCTCTCAAACAGTGACCCAGGCGTTCCTTTCTGGGGCAAGATCCGAAATAAAAAGTTTTGGGGTTAGTAAAAATTTTGCACCCACCCATGGACGACCTAAGAAAGAAAACCATCAGAATCAAACCCCGATTTTCTGTCTTTAGGGGGGTTAAATCGCTTTTGGCAAAAATTTTGTTTTTTTCCCCTTATTGGGCGTAATTCTCATGGTGGAAAAATAAATGTTCTGTCATAAATTTATAAAACCCAGAACCAAGAATTGCCATTTTCCTTTTGTTTTCCGTAAAAACCAAAAACCCTATTTTCCCCCAAAACAAAAAACATGTGGACGTTTTTTTGAGGCCCCCGATCCAAATAATATTTTGGGGATTGATAAAACAGACCTTTCTTTTTGGGGTTTTCTGGGTTTTTATTTTTGGGGGGGTTTTTTTTTTTAAAAAAAATTTTTCCTTTTTTTTTTGGGCCCCCTAAAGGGCCCCCCTTTTTTTCCCGGCCCTTTTTTTTTAAAATTGGGCAAAAAGGTTTTAATGCCCATGGTGGTAAAATAAAGGAAAAAGAAAAAAATTTTTTTTTTTTTTTTTTTTTTTTTTTTTTTTTTTTTTTTTTTTCCCCCCCCCCCCCCCCCCCCCCCCCCCCCCCCCCCCCTGGTTTTTAAAAATTTTTTAAAATGCCCCCCCCAGGGGGAAAAAAAGGGGGTTTTTTTTCATGGGGGGGACTAATGGGCGACACGTGCCGGGGTGGGTGGGTCCAGGGAAAAAACCATTAGTCCATGGACTAGGGGGGGGGTGGTGAAAATTTTCCCCCAAAGGTCAAGGGGGCAAAGGGGGTTTGGTTAAAGTTTTTCCCCCAGTTATAAAATGGATATATGGGTGGGTTGAAAACATCAAAACAACCGTAGTCCTCTGAAAAAATTTCGGTAATTATCAAATGTCGGTTTTTTGAGAAAGGAGAACAATGGGGTTGTATTCTTTGTATCCCAGTTAATTAAATTTTCGCTTTTTTTGCCCATGACCTGTCACAGAAATAAAATTGCAGCCTAAAAATCACATTTGATGCTTGTAAAAAATTACACACCCATTTAGGGAGTACCTAATACAGTACAAATACAAGTACGCAAGTACAGAACCGCCTATT
Source organism: Beroe forskalii (assembly GCA_011033025.1). Classification (NCBI taxonomy): domain Eukaryota; kingdom Metazoa; phylum Ctenophora; class Nuda; order Beroida; family Beroidae; genus Beroe; species Beroe forskalii. The sequence continues at coordinate 74,490 of WFMF01000658.1, read as the reverse complement.
GGAATGCTGGCTTAAGCCTTTACTGTTTGTGTGATTCAAGGAAAAGGACGGCATACACTCGGATACTCTAATCAATGATATGATACCTCCTACTTCAAGAGAGGCATTTCACATTTCGTCACCTAAATATAGAAAGGGCCTACACTCAGTTTTTTTATAAGAAACTTTTGAAATCCTAGGCTAAAAGTTTCTTTATTTTTTCTGATTTTTGAGCCTAAAAGTTTCTTGGTTAACTGGTTTCTTAGTTCCACATACCGACATAGTAGGTATGCAGCAAAATCTCTACGAAATTTCCAACATAGTAACTTACAGTGCAGACTGTAGTTTTAGGATTTTGAGTCGAACCTTCCGATATCTTGAGGTAAACTATAGTTAATTTTTAATAGCATTTGCCTATCTTGATTAAGATTTGTGCAGCTGTAAACAATGATGTTCAGGGATCTTTCATCAAATGTCCTTCCGAAAAGTTCGCGAATTTTAAATTCAAATGATACTGTATCTAAATCCTATAAAAGTATAAAGATTTAACTAGCTGAGCGCAGCTTAATGCTTGAACTTTTGAAATAGATATGGAACTGTCGCAACAACAATTTAAATTTCTATACCATTACTCCATTACAATTATAAGATCAATTATCTCATATTCAGTGTAATACTGTAATAGAGGTCCAATAGAAGTGATTAATTAGTTTCGGAATGTTCACAATCAAATGTGGGGGGGGCGCAAGTGACAAGCAATTGTCCTTACTATGTTGTTTTAAAGAGAGCACCTGAGAAATTCTCGAAACGGGTAAATGTACCCAACCATCTGATGAGATGTGCACTGTGGGTAGGTATGGAAGTATCACATGAAGGCTCACTTTCATGGCTATGCATCCAATTTGAGGTAACCGATCGTGAGTGTGTTTCTCAGAGTGAATTAGACCATCATTTCAAAAAAGTGAGCCTGTTTATAATGGACATATGTTTGTTCTAACGTTTGTCAACATCGTTTGTTGGGACTTTGATTACACTGCAATACTATCATGATTGAATAAACTATCATTAATTAGAATTTACAGAAATTGTAGAATTTGTGACTCAATATTATAGTGCATAATAATGATACGGAACATTAGCACTTTTTTTATTTCGATTTTATTTGATTTTTAGTTTTGCAAGGTTCCCAAATGAAAATTCCAGTTAAGAGTTTTGAATAGTTTGAACCTCATTTTTACAGTATCAAGATCAATTTAATAACTTTATAAATACATGATTCAAGACTTAATAACCATATTATTGTCTTGCCAAACTATATATTTTAGGCTGATTTGGGGGTGGGTCCTAATTTTTGGTCTGAAACCACTTAGTCCACGTGGACTAACTGGTGGGGTGGTGGTATCCAAAAAAGTCGAAAATCCCATGTCACCTTTCTGTGTCGCCCACTAGTCCATGATCCCCCCGCATGAAACCACTGAACCAATGATATTCGCCAGTTTTCCTTTGTTTTCTGTAAAATCAAAACCCGCATATTTTACCTCTCAAAACAGTGATCCAGGACGTTCTTCATTTCTAGGCACCCAAGATCCGAAATCAAAAAAGCTTTGGCCGATTGAGCTGAAAATTTGCACCATCCATGGACGACCTAAGAAAGACATACCATACTTCAGAATCCCGAAATCAGCCATTTTCTGTCTGTTATGGGGGGTTAAAATCGCGTTTTTGGACTTAAAAATCTTGCCTTTTTCGCCCCTATTAGGCGTAGATGTCTCATGGGTGGTCAAATAGAAATGTATCTGGTCATAATTATGCATGAAACCACCCTGAACCAATGATATTCGCCAGTTTTCCTTTGTTTTCCTGTAAAATCCAAAAAACCTATTTTTACCTCTCAAAACAGTGATCCAGGACGTTCTTCATTTCTGAGTACCCAAGATCCGAAATCAAAAAGCTTTGGCCGATTGAGCTGAAAATCTGCACGCCATCCATGGACGACCTAAGAAAGACATACCATACTTCAGAATCCCGAAATCAGCCATTTTCTGTCTGTTATGGGGTTAAAATCGCGTTTTGGGCCTAAAAACTGCCTTTTTCGCCTTATTGGTGTAGATGTCTCATGGGTGGTCAAATAGAAGTGTATCTGGTCATAAATTATGCATGAAACCACTGAACCAATGATATTCGCCAGTTTTCCTTTGTTTTCCTGTAAAATCCAAAACCCCTATTTTTTACCTCTCAAAACAGTGATCCAGGACGTTCTTCATTTCTGAGGCACCCAAGATCGAAATCAATAAGCTTTGTGATTGAGCTGAAAATCTGCACGCCATCCATGGACGATCTAAGAAAGACATACCATACTTTTTCTGTAAGAATCGCGTTTTGGGCTTTAAAAACTGCCTTTTTTCCTGTCATAAATAATATGGTAAAAAGAAGTGTATCTACAGTTTATGCGCCTGAAACCACACTGAACCAATGATATTCGCCAGTTTTTCCTTTGTTTTCCTGTAAAATAACCCTATTTTTTACCTCTCAAAACAGTGATCCAGGACGTTCTTTATTTCTGAGGCAAAGATCCAATCAAAAATATTTGGCTGATTGAGCTGAAAATTTACACGCCATCCATGGACGACCTAAGAAAGACATACCATCTTCCAGAAAAATCAGCCATTTTTTGTCTGTTATGGGGGTTAAAATCGTTTTTGGACTTAAAAACTTTTTTCTTTTCGCCTTATTGGGCGTATGTCTCAAGGGTGGTCAAATAGAAAGTGTATCTGGTCATAAATTATGCGCATGAAACCAATGAACCAATGATATTCGCCAGTTTTCCTTTGTTTTCCTGTAAATCCAAAAACCTATTTTACCTCTCAAAAACACTAAAACAGTGATCCAGGACGTTCTTCATTTCTGAGGCACCCAAGATCCCGAAATCAATAAGCTTTTGGCCGATTGAGCTGAAAATCTGCACGCCATCCATGGACGACCTAAAGAAAGACATACCATACTTCAGAATCCTGAAATCAGTCATTTTCTGTCTGTTATGGGGGTTAAATCGCGTTTTGGGCTTAAAAACTGCCTTTTTCGCCCCTTATTGGGCATAAATGTCTCATGGGTGGTCAAATAGAGTGTATCTGGTCATAAATTGTACCTGAAACCACTGAACCAATGATATTCGCCAGTTTTCCTTTGTTTCCTGAAAAATCCAAAAAACCTATTTTTACCTCTCAAAACAGTGATCCAGGACGTTCTTTATTTCTGAGGCACCCAAGATCCGAAATCAAAAAAAGCTTTGGCCGATTGAGCTGAAAATCTGCACGCCATCCATGGACGACCTAAGAAAGACATATCATACTTCAGAATCCCAAAATCAGCCATTTTCTGTCTGTTATGGGGGGTTAAATCACGTTTTCGGCTTAAAACTGCCTTTTTCGCCCCTTATTGGACGTAGATGTCTCATTGGTGGTCAAATAGAAGTGTATCTGTCATAAATTATGCTTACAAACCACTGAACCAATGATATTCGCCAGTTTTCCTTTGTTTTCCTGTAAAATCCAAAAAACCCCTATTTTACCTCTCAAAACAGTGATCCAGGACGTTCTTTTATTTCTGAGGCACCCAAGATCCGAAATCAAAAAGCTTTGGATTTGGAGCTGAAAATCTGCACGCCATCCATGGACGACTAAGAAAGACATACCATACTTCAGAATCCCGAAATCAGCCATTTTCTGTCTGTTATGGGGTTAAAATTGCGTGTTTCGGCTTAAAAAAACTGCCTTTTTTTCGCCCTTATTGAATAGATGTCTCATGGGTGGTCAAATAGAAGTGTATCTGGTCATAAATTATGCGCCTGAAACCACTGAACCAATGATATTCGCCAGTTTTCCTTTGTTTTCCTGAAAAATCCAAAAAACCCTATTTGTAACTCTCAAAACAGTGATCCAGGACGTTCTTCATTTTGAGGCACTTAAGATCCGAAATCGAAAAGCTTTGGCCGATTGGAGCTACGAAAATTTGCACGCCATCCATGGACGACCTAAGAAAAGACATACCATACTTCAGAATCCCGAAATCAGTCATTTTCTGTCTGTTATGGGGGGTTAAAATCGCGTTTTTGGGCTTAAAACTGCCTTTTTCGCCCCTTATTGGGCGTAGATGTCTCATGGGTGGTCAAATAGAAGTGTATCTGGTCATAAATTATGCGCCTGAAACCACTGAACCAATGATATACGCCAGTTTTCCTTTGTTTTCCTGTAAAATCCAAAAAACCCTATTTTACCTCTCAAAACAGTGATCCAGGACGTTCTTCATTTCTGAGGCACCCAAGATCCGGAAATCGAAAAGCTTCGACCGATTGAGCTGAAAATTTGCACGCCATCCATGGACGACCTAAGAAAGACATACCATACTTCAGAATCCCGAAATCAGCCATTTTCTGTCTGTTATGGGGTTAAAATCGCGTTTTGGACTTAAAACTGCCTTTTTTCGCCCCTTATTGGGCGTAGATGTCTCATGGTGGTCAAATAGAAGTGTATCTGGTCATGAATTATGCGCATGAAACCACTGAACCAATGATATTCGCCAGTTTTCCTTTGTTTTCCTGTAAAATCCAAAAACCCTATTTTTACCTCTCAAAAACAGTAATTTTTTTGAAAAGTTCAATTTAATATCAATTACAATATCATAACTTCAACTCAATACTGAAGATCAAACAAAGTGCCCATTGATATTAAATTAGGGTCCAGAACACGTCCTTAGGACATAATAAACACTAGTCCCCTGACAAGAAACAATCAAAATATATCGTATATAAATATAAATAGGGTTCTAGAAAGTCTCAGGGTACTGAGTCCTCGCAAACAACAACTTGATCACCCCTGATGCGGTGCCTGTCAGGGGTGATCAGTCCCTCGTCTTCTTCAACTGATGCACAAGTCCTTTCTGAGCCTTCCTCTGCTCCACCGTCCTGTCTGGGCAGATAAAAAATCCGCCGACAACACTCCCTTCTCTCAGCATTTTTAGAATTTCGCAGCACGTTTTCCACGACTGTTGACGAGCTGGACAGAGTTACCTTCACTGGACGAACAGCTCCATCCCTTCTCAGACCTATCCTGCAGCACTCCCCTGAGATTCGTGGCTTCTGTCCAGTCTTCTCGAGAACTCATGACACATGCCTCCAGTAGCTGATCTCCTCCTCAGGGAACTCCAAGTACATGATGAGGGTTCTTCCCTCCTAAAACTCCTTCTCCACAACTTGCTTCACAGCCTCCCCGACCTTTTTCGCACTGAACACGCTGGCAGCAATTTTGACTTCCTTCGTCTGAGACTAAATCCTTCTGAAGAACAGATGCAAACGTCTTCATTTCAGTCTGCACAGTCTTTTATTTCTCCTTCACGGCTTCTTGAGCTTCACCCACTTGCTGATCCTTCGCCTCCGATCAGTTGATTCTGTAAATCAATGATCTTAGTTGAACTCCCGAGTTTTTTCACAGCAGTCTTCTTATCCTTCTGACTGAACTCCTGCACACGCATCAACTTTCCGATGTAGTCGTGCCATTGTACAATAATGTACTTGAATTCTCGGATCCAGGACGTTCTTCATTTCTGAGGCACCCAAGATCCGAAATCAATAAGCTTTGGCCGATTGAGCTGAAAATCTGCACGCCATCCATGGACGACCTAAGAAAGACATACCATACTTCAGAATCCTGAAATCAGCCATTTTCTGTCTGTTATGGGGGTTAAAATCGCGTTTTTGGGCTTAAAACTGCCTTTTTCGCCCCCTTATTGGGCGTAGATGTCTCATGGGTGGTCAAATAGAAGTGTATCTGGTCATAAATTATGCGCCTGAAACCACTGAACCAATGATATTCGCCAGTTTTCCTTTTGTTTTCCTGTAAAATCCAAAAACCCTATTTTTACCTCTCAAAACAGTGATCCAGGACGTTCTTTATTTCTGAGGCACCCAAGATCCGAAATCAAAAAACTTTGGCCGATTGAGCTGAAAATCTGCACTCCATCCATGGACGACCTAAGAAAGACATACCATACTTCAGAATCCCAAAATCAGCCATTTTCTGTCTGTTATGGGGGTTAAAATCGCGTTTTTCGGCTTAAAACTGCCTTTTTCGCCCCCTTATTGGGCGTAGATGTCTCATGGTGGTCAAATAGAAGTGTATCTGGTCATAAATTATACGCCTGAAACCACTGAACCAATGATATTCGCCAGTTTTCCTTTGTTTTCCTGTAAAATCCAAAAAAACCCTATTTTTACCTCTCAAAACAGTGATCCAGGACGTTCTTCATTTCTGAGGCACCCAAGATCCGAAATCAAAAAGCTTTGGCCGATTGAGCTGAAAATCTGCACGCCATCCATGGACGACCTAAGAAAGACATACCATACTTCAGAATCCCGAAATCAGCCATTTTCTGTCTGTTATGGGGGTTAAAATTGCGTGTTTCGGCTTAAAACTGCCTTTTTTCGCCCCTTATTGGGTGTAGATGTCTCATGGGTGGTCAAATAGAAGTGTATCTGGTAATAAATTATGCGCCTGAAACCACTGAACCAATGATATTCGCCAGTTTTACTTTGTTTTCCTGTAAAATCCAAAAACCCTATTTTTACCTCTCAAAACAGTGATCCAGGACGTTCTTTATTTCTGAGGCACCCAAGATCCGAAATCGAAAAGCTTTGGCTGATTGAGCTGAAAATTTGCACGCCATCCATGGACGACCTAAGAAAGACATACCATACTTCAGAATCCCGAAATCAGCCATTTTCTGTCTGTTATGGGGGTTAAAATCGCGTGTTTCGGCTTAAAAACTGCCTTTTTCGCCCCTTATTGGGCGTAGATGTCTCATGGGTGGTCAAATAGAAGTGTATCTGGTCATAAATTATGCGCCTGAAACCACTGAACCAATGATATTCGCCAGTTTTCCTTTGTTTTCCAGTAAAATCCATAAAACTCTATTTTTACCTCTCAAAACAGTGATCCAGGACGTTCTTTATTTCTGAGGCACCCAAGATCCGAAATCAAAAAGCTTTGGCTGATAGAGCTGAAAATCTGCACGCCATCCATGGACGACCTAAGAAAGACATACCATACTTCAGAATCCCGAAATCAGCCATTTTCTGTCTGTTATGGGGGTTAAAATCGCGTTTTTTGGCTTAAAAACTGCCTTTTTTCGCCCCTTATTGGGCGTAGATGTCTCATGGGTGGTCAAATAGAAGTGTATCTGGTCATAAATTATGCGCCTGAAACCACTGAACCAATGATATTCGCCAGTTTTCCTTTGTTTTCCTGTAAAATCCAAAAACCCTATTTTTACCTCTCAAAACAGTGATCCAGGACGTTCTTCATTTCTGAGGCACCCAAGATCCGAAATCGAAAAGCTTTAGGCCGATTGAGCTGAAAATTTGCACGCCATCCATGGACGACCTAAGAAAGACATACCATACTTCAGAATCCCAAAATCAGTCATTTTCTGTCTGTTATGGGGGTTAAAATCGCGTTTTTGGGCTTAAAACTGCCTTTTTCGCCCCTTATTGGGCGTAGATGTCTCATGGGTGGTCAAATAGAAGTGTATCTGGTCATAAATTATGCGCCTGAAACCACTGAACCAATGATATTCGCCAGTTTTCCTTTGTTTTCCAGTAAAATCCAAAAAACCCTATTTTTACCTCTCAAAACAGTGATCCAGGACGTTCTTTATTTCTGAGGCACCCAAGATCCGAAATCAAAAAGCTTTGGCTGATTGAGCTGAAAATCTGCACGCCATCCATGGACGACTTAAGAAAGACATACCATACTTCAGAATCCCGAAATCAGCCATTTTCTGTCTGTTATGGGGGGTTAAAATCGCGTGTTTCGGCTTAAAAACTGCTTTTTTCGCCCCTTATTGGGCGTAGATGTCTCATGGGTGGTCAAATAGAAGTGTATCTGGTCATAAATTATGCGCCTGAAACCACTGAACCAATGATATTCGCCAGTTTTCCTTTGTTTTCCTGTAAAATCCAAAAACCCTATTTTTACCTCTCAAAACAGTGATCCAGGACGTTCTTCATTTCTTAGGCACCCAAGATTCGAAATCGAAAAGCTTTGGCTGATTGAGCTGAAAATTTGAACGCCATCCATGGACGAATTAAGAAAGACATACCATACTTCAGAATCCCGAAATCAGCCATTTTCTGTCTGTTATGGGGGTTAAAATCGCGTGTTTCGGCTTAAAAACTGCCTTTTTCGCCCCTTATTGGGCGTAGATGTCTCATGGGTGGTCAAATAGAAGTGTATCTGGTCATAAATTATGCGCCTGAAACCACTGAACCAATGATATTCGCCAGTTTTCCTTTGTTTTCCTGTAAAATCCAAAAACCCTATTTTTACCTCTCAAAACAGTGATCCAGGACGTTCTTCATTTCTGAGGCACCCAAGATCCGAAATCAAAAAGCTTTGGCCGATTGAGCTGAAACTCTGCACGCCATCCATGGACAACTTAAGAAAGACATACCATACTTCAGAATCCCGAAATCAGCCATTTTCTGTCTGTTATGGGGGGTTAAAATCGCGTGTTTCGGCTTAAAAACTGCCTTTTTTCGCCCCTTATTGGGCGTAGATGTCTCATGGGTGGTCAAATAGAAGTGTATCTGGTCATAAATTATGCGCCTGAAACCACTGAACCAATGATATTCGCCAGTTTTCCTTTGTTTTCCTGAAAAATCCAAAAAACCTATTTTTACCTCTCAAAACAGTGATCCAGGACGTTCTTCATTTCTGAGGCACCCAAGATCCGAAATCGAAAAGCTTTGACCGATTGAGCTGAAAATCTGCACGCCATCCATGGACGACCTAAAAAAGACATACCATACATCAGAATCCCGAAATCAGCCATTTTCTGTCTGTTATGGGGGTTAAAATCGCGTTTTTGGGCCTAAAACTGCCTTTTTCGCCCCTTATTGGGCATAGATGTCTCATGGGTCGTCAAATAGAAGTGTATCTGGTCATAAATTATGCGCCTGAAACCACTGAACCAATGATATTCGCCAGTTTTCCTTTGCTTTCCTGTAAAATCCAAAAAACCTGTTTTTACCTCTCAAAACAGTGATCCAGGACGTTCTTCATTTCTGAGGCACCCAAGATCCGAAATCAAAAAGCTTTGGCCGATTGAGCTGAAAATCTGCACACCATCCATGGACTACCTAAGAAAGACATACCATACTTCAGAATCCTGAAATCAGTCATTTTCTGTCTGTTATGGGGGGTTAAAATCGCGTTTTGGGCTTAAAACTGCCTTTTTCGCCCCTTATTGGGCGTAGATGTCTCATGGGTGGTCAAATAGAAGTGTATCTGGTCATAAATTATGCGCCTGAAACCACTGAACCAATGATATTCGCCAGTTTTCCTTTGTTTTCCTGTAAAATCCAAAAAACCCTATTTTTACCTCTCAAAACAGTGATCCAGGACGTTCTTCATTTCTGAGGCACCCAAGATCCGAAATCAAAAAGCTTTGGCCGATTGAGCTGAAACTCTGCACGCCATCCATGGACGACTTAAGAAAGACATACCATACTTCAGAATCCCGAAATCAGCCATTTTCTGTCTGTTATGGGGGGTTAAAATCGCGTGTTTCGGCTTAAAAACTGCCTTTTTCGCCCCTTATTGGGCGTAGATGTCTCATGGGTGGTCAAATAGAAGTGTATCTGGTCATAAATTATGCGCCTGAAACCACTGAACCAATGATATTCGCCAGTTTTCCTTTGTTTTCCTGTAAAATCCAAAAAACCCTATTTTTACCTCTCAAAACAGTGATTTTTTTTTGAAAAGTTCAATTTAATATCAATTACAATATCATAACTTCAACTCAATACTGAAGATCAAACAAAGTGCCCATTGATATTAAATTAGGGTCCAGAACACGTCCTTAGGACATAATAACACTAGTCCCCTGACAAGAAACAATCAAAATATATTGTATATAAATATAAATTCTAGAAAGTCTCAGGGTACTGAGTCCTCGCAAACAACAACTTGATCACCCCTGATGCGGTACCGCCTGTCAGGGTGATCAGTCCTCATCTTCTTCAACTGATCCACAAGTCCTTTCTGAGCCTTCCTCTGCTCCACCGTCCTGTCTGGGCAGATAAAAATCCGCCGACAACACTCCGCTTCTCTCAGCATTTTAGAATTTCGCAGCACCTCCACGACTGTTGACGAGCTGGACAGAGTTACCTTCACTGGACGAACAGCTCCATCCCTTCTCAGACCTATCCTGCAGCACTCTGAGATTCGTGGCTTCTGTCCAGTCTTCTCGAGAACTCCTGCGACACATGCCTCCAGCAGCTGATCTCCCTCCTCCGGAACTCCGTACATGATGAGGTTCTTCCCTCTCTCCTCCTTCTCCACAACTTGCTTCACAGCCTCCCCGACCTTTTTCGCACTGAACACGCTGGCAGCACTCTTGACTTCCTTCGTCTGAGACTTCAAATCCTTCTGAAGAACAGATGCAAACGTCTTCATTTCAGTCTGCACAGTCTTTACTTCTCCCTTCACGGCTTCTTGGAGCTTCACCACTTGCTGATCCTTCGCCTCGATCAGTTGATTCTGTAAATCAATGATCTTAGTCTGATCGCTGATCTTCTCATTCTTCAGCTCCTCAACACATTCCGCTTCCTTCACCGTGTCCTCTAGCAGAGGCATGATCGTCGAACGCAATCCGTACACCAGAGCCTCCAGCCACACAACCAGCGTGTCCTTGTTTGCTTTCGCCAACTGATGTCCTCTCAGGTCTTTGTCGAGGTCATAACCTCCTACTTTCGCGGTTAACACGATATCACGGATCAGACCGTCTTTGAACTCCCCGAGTTTTTTCACAGCAGTCTTCTTATCCTTCTGACTGAACTCCTGCACACGCATCAACTCTCCGATGTAGTCGTGTACCATTGTACAATGTACTTGTATTCTCGGATCCAGGACGTTCTTCATTTCTGAGGCACCCAAGATCCGAAATCAATAAGCTTTGGCCGATTGAGCTGAAAATCTGCACGCCATCCATGGACGACCTAAGAAAGACATACCATACTTCAGAATCCTGAAATCAGCCATTTTCTGTCTGTTATGGGGGGTTAAAATCGCGTTTTTGGGCTTAAAAACTGCCTTTTTTCGCCCCTTATTGGGCATAAATGTCTCATGGGTGGTCAAATAGAAGTGTATCTGGTCATAAATTATGCGCCTGAAACCACTGAACCAATGATATTCGCCAGTTTTCCTTTGTTTTCCTGTAAAATCCAAAAAACCCTATTTTTACCTCTCTAAACAGTGATCCAGGACGTTCTTTATTTCTGAGGCACCCAAGATCCGAAATCAAAAAGCTTTGGCCGATTGAGCTGAAAATCTGCACTCCATCCATGGACGACCTAAGAAAGACATATCATACTTCAGAATCCCAAAATCAGCCATTTTCTGTCTGTTATGGGGGGTTAAAATCGCGTTTTTCGGCTTAAAAACTGCCTTTTTTTGCCCCTTATTGGACGTAGATGTCTCATTGGTGGTCAAATAGAAGTGTATCTGGTCATAAATTATGCGCCTGAAACCACTGAACCAATGATATTCGCCAGTTTTCCTTTGTTTTCCTGTAAAATCCAAAAAACCCTATTTTTACCTCTCAAAACAGTGATCCAGGACGTTCTTTATTTCTGAGGCACCCAAGATCCGAAATCGAAAAGCTTTGGCTGATTGAGCTGAAAATCTGCACGCCATCCATGGACGACTTAAGAAAGACATACCATACTTCAGAATCCCGAAATCAGCCATTTTCTGTCTGTTATGGGGGTTAAAATTGCGTGTTTCGGCTTAAAAACTGCCTTTTTTCGCCCCTTATTGGGCGTAGATGTCTCATGGGTGGTCAAATAGAAGTGTATCTGGTCATAAATTATGCGCCTGAAACCACTGAACCAATGATATTCGCCAGTTTTCCTTTGTTTTCCTGTAAAATCCAAAAAACCCTATTTTTACCTCTCAAAACAGTGATCCAGGACGTTCTTCATTTCTGAGGCACCCAAGATCCGAAATCAAAAAGCTTTGGCTGATTGAGCTGAAAATCTGCACGCCATCCATGGACGACTTAAGAAAGACATACCATACTTCAGAATCCCGAAATCAGCCATTTTCTGTCTGTTATGGGGGGTTAAAATCGCATTTTTGGGCCTAAAAACTGCCTTTTTCGCCCCTTATTGGGCGTAGATGTCTCATGGGTGGTCAAATAGAAGTGTATCTGGTCAAAAATTATGCGCCTGAAACCACTGAACCAATGATATTCGCCAGTTTTCCTTTGTTTTCCTGTAAAATCCAAAATACCCTATTTTTACCTCTCAAAACAGTGATCCAGGACGTTCTTCATTTCTGAGGCACCCAAGATCCGAAATCAAAAAAGCTTAGGCCGATTGAGCTGAAAATCTGCACACCATCCATGGACTACCTAAGAAAGACATACCATACTTCAGAATCCCGAAATCAGCCATTTTCTGTCTGTTATGGGGGGGGTTAAAATCGCGTTTTTGGGCTTAAAAACTGCCTTTTTTCGCCCCTTATTGGGCGTAGATGTCTCATGGGTGGTCAAATAGAAGTGTATCTGGTCATAAATTATGCGCCTGAAACCACTGAACCAATGATATTCGCCAGTTTTCCTTTGTTTTCCAGTAAAATCCAAAAAACTCTATTTTTACCTCTCAAAACAGTGATCCAGGACGTTCTTTATTTCTGAGGCACCCAAGATCCGAAATCAAAAAGCTTTGGCCGATTGAGCTGAAAATCTGCACGCCATCCATGGACGACTTAAAAAAGACATACCATACTTCAGAATCCCGAAATCAGCCATTTTCTGTCTGTTATGGGGGTTAAAATCGCGTGTTTCGGCTTAAAACTGCCTTTTTCGCCCCTTATTGGGCGTAGATGTCTCATGGGTGGTCAAATAGAAGTGTATCTGGTCATAAATTATGCGCCTGAAACCACTGAACCAATGATATTCGCCAGTTTTCCTTTGTTTTCCTGTAAAATCCAAAAACCCTATTTTACCTCTCAAAACAGTGATCCAGGACGTTCTTCATTTCTGAGGCACCCAAGATCCGAAATCGAAAAGCTTTGGCCGATTGAGCTGAAAACTCTGCACGCCATCCATGGACGACCTAAGAAAGACATACCATACTTCAGAATCCCGAAATCAGCCATTTTCTGTCTGTTATGGGGGTTAAAATCGCGTTTTCGGCTTAAAAACTGCCTTTTTCGCCCCTTATTGGGCGTAGATGTCTCATGGGTGGTCAAATAGAAGTGTATCTGGTCATAAATTATGCGCCTGAAACCACTGAACCAATGATATTCGCCAGTTTTCCTTTGTTTTCCTGAAAAATCCAAAAAACCCTATTTTTACCTCTCAAAACAGTGATCCAGGACGTTCTTCATTTCTGAGGCACCCAAGATCCGAAATCGAAAAGCTTTGGCCGATTGAGCTGAAAATCTGCACGCCATCCATGGACGACCTAAAAAAGACATACCATACATCAGAATCCCGAAATCAGCCATTTTCTGTCTGTTATGGGGGGTTAAAATCGCGTTTTTGGGCCTAAAAACTGCCTTTTTTCGCCCCTTATTGGGCGTAGATGTCTCATGGGTGGTCAAATAGAAGTGTATCTGGTCATAAATTATGCGCCTGAAACCACTGAACCAATGATATTCGCCAGTTTTCCTTTGTTTTCCTGTAAAATCCAAAAAACCCTATTTTTACCTCTCAAAACAGTGATCCAGGACGTTCTTCATTTCTGAGGCACCCAAGATCCGAAATCAAAAAGCTTTGGCCGATTGAGCTGAAACTCTGCACCATCCATGGACAACTTAAGAAAGACATACCATACTTCAGAATCCCGAAATCAGCCATTTTCTGTCTGTTATGGGGGGTTAAAATCGCGTGTTTCGGCTTAAAAACTGCCTTTTTTCGCTCGTTATTGGGCGTAGATGTCTCATGGGTGGTCAAATAGAAGTGTATCTGGTCATAAATTATGCGCCTGAAACCACTGAACCAATGATATTCGCCAGTTTTCCTTTGTTTTCCTGTAAAATCCAAAAAACCCTATTTTTACCTCTCAAAACAGTGATCCAGGACGTTCTTCATTTCTGAGGCACCCAAGATCCGAAATCAAAAAGCTTTGGCTGATTGAGCTGAAAATCTGCACGCCATCCATGGACGACTTAAGAAAGACATACCATACTTCAGAATCCCGAAATCAGCCATTTTCTGTCTGTTATGGGGGGTTAAAATCGCGTTTTTGGGCCTAAAAACTGCCTTTTTTCGCCCCTTATTGGGCGTAGATGTCTCATGGGTGGTCAAATAGAAGTGTATCTGGTCATAAATTATGCGCCTGAAACCACTGAACCAATGATATTCGCCAGTTTTCCTTTGTTTTCCTGTAAAATCCAAAAAACCCTATTTTTACCTCTCAAAACAGTGATCCAGGACGTTCTTCATTTCTGAGGCACCCAAGATCCGAAATCAAAAAGCTTAGGCCGATTGAGCTGAAAATCTGCACACCATCCATGGACTACCTAAGAAAGACATACCATACTTCAGAATCCTGAAATCAGTCATTTTCTGTCTGTTATGGGGGGTTAAAATCGCGTGTTTCGGCTTAAAAACTGCCTTTTTTCGCCCCTTATTGGGCATAAATGTCTCATGGGTGGTCAAATAGAAGTGTATCTGGTCATAAATTATGCGCCTGAAACCACTGAACCAATGATATTCGCCAGTTTTCCTTTGTTTTCCTGAAAAATCCAAAAAACCCTATTTTTACCTCTCAAAACAGTGATCCAGGACGTTCTTCATTTCTGAGGCACCCAAGATCCGAAATCGAAAAGCTTTGGCCGATTGAGCTGAAAATCTGCACGCCATCCATGGACGACCTAAGAAAGACATACCATACTTCAGAATCCCGAAATCAGCCATTTTCTGTCTGTTATGGGGGGTTAAAATCGCGTTTTTGGGCCTAAAAACTGCCTTTTTCGCCCCTTTGGGCGTAGATGTCTCATGGGTGGTCAAATAGAAGTGTATCTGGTCATAAATTATGCGCCTGAAACCACTGAACCAATGATATTCGCCAGTTTTCCTTTGTTTTCCTGTAAAAATCCAAAAACCCTATTTTTACCTCTCAAAACAGTGATCCAGGACGTTCTTCATTTCTGAGGCACCCAAGATCCGAAATCAAAAAACTTAGGCCGATTGAGCTGAAAATCTGCACACCATCCATGGACTACCTAAGAAAGACATACCATACTTCAGAATCCTGAAATCAGTCATTTTCTGTCTGTTATGGGGGGTTAAAATCGCGTGTTTCGGCTTAAAAACTGCCTTTTTTCGCCCCTTATTGGGCGTAGATGTCTCATGGGTGGTCTATTAGAAGTGTATATGGTCATAAATTATGCGCCTGAAACCACTGAACCAATGATATTCGCCAGTTTTCCTTTGTTTTCCTGAAAAATCCAAAAAACCCTATTTTTACCTCTCAAAACAGTGATCCAGGACGTTCTCTATTTCTGAGGCACCCAAGATCCGAAATCGAAAAGCTTTGGCCGATTGAGCTGAAAATCTGCACGCCATCCATGGACGACCTAAGAAAGACATACCATACTTCAGAATCCCGAAATCAGCCATTTTCTGTCTGTTGTGGGGGGGTTAAAATCGCGTTTTTCGGCTAAAAAACTGCCTTTTTTGCCCCTTATTGGGCGTAAATGTCTCAAGGGTGGCCAAATAGAAGTGTATCTGGTCATAAATTATGCGCCTGAAACCACTGAACCAATGATATTCGCCAGTTATCCTTTGTTTTCCTGTAAAATCCAAAAAACCCTATTTTTACCTCTCAAAACAGTGATCCAGGATGTTCTTCATTTCTGAGGCACCCAAGATCCGAAATCAAAAAGCTTAGGCCGATTGAGCTGAAAATCTGCACACCATCCATGGACTACCTAAGAAAGACATACCATACTTCAGAATCCTGAAATCAGTCATTTTCTGTCTGTTATGGGGGGTTAAAAACGCGTTTTTGGGCTTAAAAACTGCCTTTTTTCGCCCCTTATTGGGCGTAGATGTCTCATGGGTGGTCAAATAGAAGTGTATCTGGTCATAAATTATGCGCCTGAAACCACTGAACCAATGATATTCGCCAGTTTTCCTTTGTTTTCCTGTAAAATCCAAAAAACCTATTTTTACCTCTCTCAAAACAGTGATCCAGGACGTTCTTTATTTCTGAGGCACCCAAGATCCGAAATCAAAAAGCTTTGGCCGATTGAGCTGAAAATTTGCACGCCATCCATGGACGACCTAAGAAAGACATACCATACTTCAGAATCCTGAAATCAGTCATTTTCTGTCTGTTATGGGGGTCAAAATCGCGTTTTTGGGCTTAAAAACTGCCTTTTCGCCCCTTATTGGGCGTAGATGTCCCATGGGTGGTCAAATAGAAGTGTATCTGGTCATAAATTATGCGCCTGAAACCATGAACCAATGATATTCGCCAGTTTTCCTTTGTTTTCCTGTAAAATCAAAAAACCTATTTTTACCTCTCAAAACAGTGATCCAGGACGTTCTTTATTTCTGAGGCACCCAAGATCCGAAATCAAAAAGCTTTGGCCGATTGAGCTGAAAATTTGCACGCCATCCATGGACGACCTAAGAAAGACATACCATACTTCAGAATCCCGAAATCAGCCATTTTCTGTCTGTTATGGGGGGTTAACATCGCGTGTTTCCGCTTAAAAACTGCCTTTTTTCGCCCCTTATTGGGCGTAAATGTCTCATGGGTGGACAAATAGAAGTGTATCTGGTCATGAATTATGCGCCTGAAACCACTGAACCAATGATATTCGCCAGTTTTCCTTTGTTTTCCTGTAAAATCCAAAAAACCCTATTTGTACCTCTCAAAACAGTGATCCAGGACGTTCTTCATTTCTGAGGCACCCAAGATCCGAAATCAAAAAAACTTTGGCCGATTGAGCTGAAAATTTGCACGCCATCCATGGACGACCTAAGAAAGACATACCATACTTCAGAATCCCCAAAATCAGCCATTTTCTGTCTGTTTATGGGGGTTAAAATCGCGTTTTCGGCTTAAAAACTGCCTTTTTCGCCCCTTATTGGGCGTAGATGTCTGTCTCATGGGTGGTCAAATATAGAAGTGTATCTGGTCATAAAATTATGCGCCTGAAACCACTGAACCAATGATATTCGCCAGTTTTCCTTTGTTTTCCTGTAAAATCAAAAAACCTATTTTCTCAAAACAGTGATCCCGGGACGTTCTTCATTTCTGAGGCACCCAAGATCCAAAGAATACCATACTTGAACCAAATGCCTTTTTTCTTTTTTTAAAAAAATGCTTTTGCTTAAAATGCTTTTTTTCCCCCTTTTGGGAATTTCATGGTTCAAATGGGTTTTCTTCAAAATTTATGGCCTGAAACCACTGAACCAGATATTCCCCTTTTTCCCTTTTGTTTTCCTGAAAAACCAAAAAACCCTTTTTTTACCTCTCAAAAAGGGACCGGGGATCTTTTTTTGGGGCACCGATCCGAAAAAAAAAAGCTTTTGGGATTGAGTTGAAAATTCACGCCATCCGAGACAAGAAAAACATACCATATTTGAACCCAACATATTTTCTTCTGTTATTTAAAATTTTTTTTTTAAAATGTTTTTTCCCCCTTATTGGGCGAATCTCGGGGGAAAATGGGTGTATTTTCCCAAAATTATGCCTGAAACCACTGAACCAATGATATTCGGTTTTCCTTGTTTTCCGAAATAAAAACCCTATTTTTCCTCAAAACAGTGACAA
>WFMF01000658.1:46289-56560 GCA_011033025.1 Beroe forskalii | reverse complement strand
ACAATAGACCCTTAAAATAACAATAGGACCCTTGAAATAACAATAAGAGCCTTAGAATAACAATAGACCCTTTAGTATGAATAGGACTTGTAATAACAATAGGACACTGAATAACAATGAGACCCTAACAGTAACAGCAGAACCCTAAGTATAACAATAGAATCTCTTCGAATCTTAGAATAACAATGGAGGCCATAGAATAACAATGGGATCCATAGAATAACAATAGGATCCTTAAAATGATAAACAGAACCATGGCCCAACTGCAAACAATTGAATACCAATATCACATGACGTAGACATCTGACATAGTGTCCCCAGTGCCCCGACGTAGTGCCCATGCCTAAACGTCGAATGACTCTTAGAATAACAATAGGAACCCAAGAACAATAAGATCCTTGAATAACGTAGACATTACGTAGTGGCCAGTGCCCTGTCGTAGTGCCCTGGTGTCCTTCTTCAGAGCCTTAAAATAACAATAGGACACACCACGAATAAGGCTATGAAAATAACACTGAAGTCTTAAGTGTAGGTATCTAGTATGTATTGAATACACGATTACAGATTAGTATACGATTACAGATTGCACTTTACTCCTAAATCACAATAAAATCAGAATAGTATTCTTACAATATACGCTTAGAGCATGGCTGGGAATGCGCTAATATAAATTATTGCACGAGGCATAGCTGAGTGCAATAATTTGTATTGTTGCACGAGGAGCAGGCCGAGTGCGACAATACCAAATTATTGCACGAGGCGAAGCCGAGTGCAATAATTTTATTAGCGTCATGACCATTTGCCATGCTCTTAGTGTATTAGCCAATGTGAGGAGTGCAATATTACTTATTATTGCACGCCTACAAGTACCCTCAAAATTGGCTAATAACCTTATAACCCTTAAAAACAATAGAATAACAATATCACATAACATAGACGTAGTGGCCCAGTGCCCTGACGTAGTGCCCTGTGCCCTGTTCAGGGCACTACTTCAAGGATCAGTGCCCTGACGTAGTGCCCTGACGTGCCGTAGTGCCCTGACGTAGTGCCCTGTGCGCCCTAAAACGTTATAAGGTTCTCTGTAATGAAGGCTCTCGAATTATATGGGACACTAGCCAATTTTTTCGTTGGACTTAACAGGGAGAGCCTTAAAGGAGAGAATTACTCCATGTTACGGAGCCTTATTTTGCGCGCGCAAGCGCGCCTCTTCAGAGAAGAGGCAAAATTGTGACTTTTCTACGAAAAGCGCGCGCAAGCGCGAACAAACAGGGACACGTAACATGTGGTAAGGATTTAGGTTGCTAGCTCGCGTTGCGCAGTCCCCCAGGGAAGCGCTGCGCGCGTACGCAGTACGCACGCCAATGCGGGCTTAGGAAGGCTTACTAATTCCAAGGCCCTCATACTCAGAGTCAGGTGTGCGTAGGCGAACAGAGACACATGTGTTGAGCAAGGGCCTACTGCATGGCATCAGCATGCACAGGCACCTGAAACTGAAAGTTGGTTCTTAATGCGCATGTGCACATGGATCGATCGAAAGAAAGCGCAAATTACAGTGCGCGCGCAAGGTTCAATTTGCTTTTTATTGAATTTTTGCTGAAATTTTTGCGTTCTTTCGATTTCCTAAGCCCGCGCATGGCATAGGTGTACGCGCCGCACGCTTCCCTTCCTGTTCTGAGGAAGCGCGACGATAACAGGGGTATAGGGTATACGTCAACGTGTTTAGCAATCTTTCGATCGATCCATGTGCACACATACCCATAAGCCCGTGCACAGTGAATGGTGCAGTGCTTCCATGAGGAATTGGAAAGTTGTCAGGAGCACCAATGCCGTGGTCGACGCGACGGACGTTGCCCGTCTATTTCTTCTGACTGGATGGCTAGAGCGCAAAATGACGTCCAAATGTGGAACGTTGCGCCGCGCGCGAGGGTAGGGTAACATCCTACGATGCCGTGGCGACGCCTGACAACATCCATGTGGGCTTTGTCTGACACCTTCCACGGGTGCGCACGTTTTATTATTATTACTAGCAGGCCCGTTGGGCCTACATTTACACAGATCACACAGCTACGCAGCACCTCGTTCGCAAATTTTAAAAACCGCCATTCAAATTGATTGGATACTTCTTACCGCATCAAAAATTCCAATTGAATCAGTAGTTATTCGTAACGAAATCAATTAAATCATTATTCAATTTTATGAAGGAGCAGAGTGGAAAATAGAACGGCGACGGTTAGTGTAAGTTATGCTAAACCATGTGAATTTTGTTCCAGCGTTCCGTTTTGATTTCAAGAAGTCTATGTTAATTTTCATACCTACTGATACTGACATTGGACCATTTTGTTTTGTTTACATTAATCCAGGCCAGGAACTGTCTTCGTAATCTGCTACACCTATATTCGACTCGATTGAATTGTACACTTTTGTAAACTAAACGGCTAATTTCGAAACTATAGTTACTGATGTTATCATCGACTCAGCTTTGATTATCTGCTAAACTCTGCCACAGAAAACAATCCATCTAAAATATCTTCCTAAGCCCGCATAGGTGTGTGTACGCGCCGCGCGAGCCACACAGGGATATACGTGTTTAGCAATAAAATATCCTCCGTTATTCAAGTTAGGTCCATTCTCCATCTTGAGATCTTGAATTTGAAGTAAAGAAAACGTCAAATTTTCAAAAACTACAGCACAGCATTTTTAACAGAAGTATCGTAATAGAAATCACTCGCATAGAACTGATTATAATCTGCACGTGCGCAAAAATTGGTTTCCATAGCAACGGCGCCTCATTTCTCCCTTTTGCATTCGTTTCTCTTGATATTTTCTTGGCAAGCTCAAATTTAATTGTGGACGGCGGCACATACAAACATTATTCACGTGTGACTTTACTTTATGTAATAGATTTATCTCACCAGATCTTTGTGCTTCGCCCAGCTGACGCAACCGTGTGAAAGAATGCAGGCTTAATTTTGGGCTTAATTTTTAGTTACATGTGCAGAAAAATCGCGCACGTGTTCGGAGAAAAGGTGCACATAGCATGTGGCAAGTTCTTTTCAATTTCATACAAAGTCGCAAATTGTGTTCTTATACGTCACATCATATTGCAACGCGCGCACAGAAGGAAAAGTGCACGTGCAGATCAATTGCTTTTGCGCGCACGTTCATTTCTCATGGCTTTTGATCTGTTTGGAATTTTTTGGATGCAGTATTCAATCAATAATCAATTAGAATTGCAATTGCATATATCGAAATTTGCAGCCAACGAGGTGCTGCACCCAACGGCCTGCTAAAAGTTTAAACAAATGAAAAACGCGCTTTGTCTGTTTGTCTGTCGTGTACCATGGAAACCCGAAACGCGAAAAGTGCACGTGCTAATTAATTGCGCGCGCATTCATTTCTGTTTTCAATGCTGTTTTGATTTCGTTGCTTGTTATAACTGTTGTTGTGGTTGGAATTTTTGATGCGGTAAAAGTATTCAATTTTAGCTTTAATTGTACGACAATTTGTCGTCCGTTGACAGACCCTCGTGAGAATCCAGCGCCGCGGGTCAGAGTCAGACAACGTCCGATGAATTTAGTGTTTAAAATTAATTGTTAACGAACAAGGTGATGCGTATAGCTTTGTCGAGCAGCTGTGTATTTGCAGACCCAACAAACCTGTTTTTTAGTTTACAATTTGAAATAATGGGTGTAACAATGTTGTCATGGTTACACTTACTCGAACGTGCAAATGGTTGCATGTGCATTAGACCCAAGTCCTCACTATTGGGCAATGTTTGACGATGGATTTCTCCACTCGTATGTTAATAAATGCGATTTTTCCTGTTTCCAAAATATGAGGGGGTGAACCCCAATATTTCAACTTTTAAATAAGTGATTATGCAAAACAATTATTAAATTATAGCAATCACCACATTATTAGACGCATTTAGAACTTTGCCAATTTGTGACACTCGTGATTCGAATCTCTGCCGACAATTTTCATTTCCATATCCAAATTTAGCGTTCCTAAGTCGGCGAACCAGAACACACATCGATAAAATTAAATACTTAAAATTTACTTAAGCTTAGGAATACGTGTAACATTTATAGCAGCAAATTATTTTCCTGTAAAATCCAAAAAACCCTATTTTTACCTCTCAAAACAGTGATCCAGGCCGGTCTTCATTTCTGAGGCACCCAAGATCCGAAATCGAAACACTTTGGCCGATTGAGCTGAAAATTTGCACGCCATCCACGGACGACCTAAGAAAGACATACCATTAATCAGAATCCCGAAATCAGCCATTTTCTGTCTGTTATGGGGGTTAAAATCGCGTTTTCGGCTTAAAACTGCCTTTTTCGCCCCTTATTGGGCGTAGATGTCTCATGCGGGTGGTCAAATAGAAGTGTATCTGGTCATAAATTATGCGCCTGAAACCAATGAACCAATGATATTCGCCAGTTTTCCTTTGTTTTCCTGTAAAATCCAAAAAACCCTATTTTTACCTCTCAAAACAGTGATCCAGGACGTTCTTCATTTCTGAGGCACCCAAGATCCGAAATCGAAAACTTTGGCCGATTGAGCTGAAAATTTGCACCATCCATGGACGACCTAAGAAAGACATACCATACTTCGGAATCCCGAAATCAGCCATTTTCTGTCTGTTATGGGGTTAAAATCGCGTTTTTCGGCTTAAAACTGCCTTTTTTTCGCCCCTTATTGGGCGTAGATGTCTCATGGGTGGTCAAATAGAAGTGTATCTGGTCATAAATTATGTGCGCCTGAAACCACTGAAACCAATGATATTCGCCAGTTTTCCTTTGTTCTCCTGTAAAATCCAAAAACCCTATTTGTACCTCTCAAAACAGTGATCCAGGACGTTCTTCATTTCTGAGGCACCCAAGATCCGAAATTGAAAAGCTTTGGCCGATTGAGCTGAAAATTTGTACGCCATCCATGGACGACCCAAGAAAGACATACCATACTTGAGAATCCCGAAATCAGCCATTTTCTGTCTGTTATGGGGGTTAAAATCGCGTTTTTCGGCTTAAAATTGCCTTTTTCGCCCCTTATTGGGCGTAGATGTCCCATGGGTGGCCAAATAGAAGTGTATCTGGTCATAAATTATGCGCCTGAAACCACTGAACCAATGATATTCGCCAGTTTTCCTTTGTTTTCCTGTAAAATCCAAAAACCTATTTTACCTCTCAAAACAGTGACCCAGGACGTTCTTCATTTCTGAGGCACCCAAGATCCGAAATCGAAAACTTTGGCCGGATTGAGCTGAAAAATTTGCACGCCAACCATGGACGACTTAAGAAAGACATACCATACTTCAGAATCCCGAAATCAGCCATTTTGTCAGTTGTTATGGGGGTTAAAATCGCGTTTTCGGCTTAAAAACTGTCTTTTCGCCCCTTATTGGGCGTAGATGTCTCATGGGTGGTCAAATAGAAGTGTATCTGGTCATAAATTATGCGCCTGGAAACCAATGAACCAATGATATTCGCCAGTTTTCCTTTGTTTTCCTGTAAAATCCAAAAACCCTATTTTTACCTCTCAAAAACAGTGATCCAGGACGTTCTTCATTTCTGAGGCACCCAAGATCCGAAATCGAAAAACTTTAACCGATTGAGCTGAAAATTTGCACGCCATCCATGGACGACCTAAGAAAGACATGCCATACTTCAGAATCCCGAAATCAGCCATTTTCTGTCTGTTATGGGGGTTAAAATCGCGTTTTTCGGCTTAAAACTGCCTTTTTCGCCCCTTATTGGGCGTAGATGTCTCATGGGTGGTCAAATAGAAGTGTATCGATGTCTCAGGGGTGGTCAAATAGAGGTGTATCTGGTCATAAATTATGCGCCTGAAACCACTGAACCAATGATATTCGCCAGTTTTCCTTTGTTTTCCTAAAAAATCCAATAAACCCTATTTTTACCTCTCAAAACAGTGATCCAGGACGTCTTCATTTCTGAGGCACCCAAGATCCGAAATTGAAAAGCTTTGGCCGATTGAGCTGAAAATTTGCACGCCATCCATGGACGACCTAAGAAAGACATACCATACTTCAGAATCCCGAAATCAGCCATTTTTGTCAGTTATGGGGGTTAAAATCGCGTTTTTCGGCTTAAAAACTGTCTTTTTTCGCCCCTTATTGGGCGTAGATGTCTCATGGGTGGTCAAATAGAAGTGTATCTGGTCATAAATTATGCGCCTGAAACCACTGAACCAATGATATTCGCCAGTTTTCCTTTGTTTTCCTGTAAAATCCAAAAAACCCTATTTTTACCTCAAAACAGTGATCCAGGACGTTCTTCATTTCTGAGGCACCCAAGATCCGAAATCGAAAAACTTTGGCCGCTTGAGCTGAAAATTTACACGCCATCCATGGACGACCTAAGAAAGACATACCATACTTCGGAATCCCGAAATCAGCCATTTTCTGTCTGTTATGGGGGGTTAAAATCGCGTTCTTCGGCTTAAAAACTGCCTTTTTTGGCCCCTTATTGGGCGTAGATGTCTCATGGGTGGTCAAATAGAAGTGTATCTGATCATAAATTATGCGCCTGAAACCACTGAACCAATGATATTCGCCAGTTTTCCTTTTGTTTCTCCTGTAAAATCCAAAAACCCTATTTTTACCTCTCAAAACAGTGATCCAGGACAGGTTCTTCATTTCTGAGGCACCCAAGATCCGAAATTGAAAAGCTTTGGCCGATTGAGCTGAAAATTTGCACGCCATCCATGGACGACCTAAGAAAGACATACCATACTTCAGAATCCCGAAATCAGCCATTTTCTGCATCTGTTATGGGGGGTTAAAATCGATTTTTTCGGCCTAAAAACTGCCTTTTTTCGCCCCTTATTGGGCGTAGATGTCTCATGATTGGTCAAATAGAAGTGTATCTGGTCATAAATTATGCGCCTGAAACCACTGAACCAATGATATTCGCCAGGTTTCCTTTGTTTTCCTGTAAAATCCAAAAACCCTATTTTTACCTCTCAAAACAGTGATCCAGGCAGGTCTTCATTTCTGAGGCACCCAAGATCCGAAATTGAAAAGCTTTGGCCGATTGAGCTGAAAATTTGCACGCCATCCATGGACGACCTAAGAAAGACATACCATACTTCAGAATCCCGAAATCAGCCATTTTCTGTCTGTTATGGGGGTTAAAATCGTGTTTTTCGGCCTAAAAACTGCCTTTTTTCGCCCCTTATTGGGCGTAGATGTCTCAGGGGTGGTCAAATAGAGGTGTATCTGGTCATAGATTATGCGCCTGACACCACTGAACCAATGATATTCGCCAGTTTTCCTTTGGTTTCCTGTAAAATCCAAAAAACCCTATTTTGTACCTCTCAAAACAGTGATCCAGGACGTTCTTCATTTCTGAGGCACCCAAGATCCGAAATTGAAAAGCTTTGGCCGATTGAGCTGAAAATTTGCACACCATCCATGGACGACCTAAGAAAGACATACCATACTTCAGAATCCCGAAATCAGCCATTTTCTGTCTGTTATGGGGGTTAAAGTTGCGTTTTTCGGCCTAAAAACTGCCTTTTTTCGCCCCTTATTGGGCGTAGATGTCTCATGGGTGGTCAAATAGAGGTGTATCTGGTCATAAATTATGCGCCTGAAACCACTGAACCAATTATATTTGCCAGTTTTCCTTTGTTTTCCTGAAAAATCCAAAAAACCCTATTTTTACCTCTCAAAACAGTGATCCAGGCAGGTCTTCATTTCTGAGGCACCCAAGATCCGAAATTGAAAAGCTTTGGCCGATTGAGCTGAAAATTTGCACGCCATCCATGGACGACCTAAGAAAGACATGCCATACTTCAGAATCCCGAAATCAGCCATTTTCTGTCTGTTATGGGGGGTTAAAATCGCGTTTTTCGGCCTAAAAGCTGCCTTTTTTCGCCCCTTATTGGGCGTAGATGTCTCATGGGTGGTCAAATAGAAGTGTATCTGGTCATAAATTATGCGCCTGAAACCACTGAACCAATGATATTCGCCAGTTTTCCTTTGTTTTCCTAAAAATCCAAAAAACCCTATTTTTACCTCTCAAAACAGTGATCCAGGCAGGTCTTCATTTCTGAGGCACCCAAGATCCGAAATTGAAAAGCTTTGGCCGATTGAGCTGAAAATTTGCACGCCATCCATGGACGACCTAAGAAAGACATACCATACTTCAGAATCCCGAAATCAGCCATTTTCTGTCTGTTATGGGGGTTAAAAATCGCGTTTTTCGGCCTAAAAACTGCCTTTTTCGCCCCTTATTGGGCGTAGATGTCTCATGGGTGGTCAAATAGAAGTGTATCTGGTCATAAATTATGCGCCTGAAACCACTGAACCAATGATATTCGCCAGTTTTCCTTTGTTTTCCTGAAAAATCCAAAAAACCCTATTTTTACCTCTCAAAACAGTGATCCAGGCAGGTCTTCATTTCTGAGGCACCCAAGATCCGAAATTGAAAAGCTTTGGCCGATTGAGCTGAAAATTTGCACGCCATCCATGGACGACCTAAGAAAGACATACCATACTTCAGAATCCCGAAATCAGCCATTTTCTGTCTGTTATGGGGGTTAAAATCGCGTTTTTCGGCCTAAAACTTGCCTTTTTTTCGCCCCTTTATTGGGCGTAGATGTCTCAGGGGTGGTCAAATAGAAGTGTATCTGGTCATAAATTATGCGCCTGAAACCACTGAACCAATGATATTCGCCAGTTTTCCTTTGTTTTACTGAAAAATCCAAAAACCCTATTTTTACCTCTCAAAACAGTGATCCAGGATAGAGTTGGACTTTGGGCACGGTATTTCATGACACATTTTGAGTTTAGAGGCATAGAGCATTCCATGAGTCCGACCTCCAAATTTATCACATCATCCCGAAATAAACAATTTCATTCATATGGGGGTGATTTGAAAATGATGATAAAACGTTAAATGACAGCCTCTGCGTTATTGAAACGATGATTGTATACAAATTGACATGCCCTCGATATGCTTTGTATCTAAACAAGTCACAATGATTGCCTTTCATTTTTCCTTCTTTTATTGAGGGTAGGTCAGTCTATGATGCTCGAGATGGAAAAAGTACAAAAATTTGTTTGCCATCTGTAAACGATCACGAGTAATATGGAAAAGTTGTCAAATGCTTATGAACTACTGGAACATTATCAAGACAGCGATCATTATTGAACTTGAATGTGTAGTTCGCCATCTACGGCCAAATACTGCAAAGGTTCAGGTCTCAGGGCATGAAATTTTCAACGCTGCATTGAAAATGAATAAAAGAATCGAGGTACGTTCAAAGTTCGGCCTAAAAGTGCAATGTTTTTTTGCTCAACTCAAACTAACCAATGATATAGGTATAACATTTTTAGATCAAATGAAATTCATAAAAACCTTTATTTTTACAATCAAAAAAACAGCATCCAGGCACGTTTTCATGTTATCAAATCGGAGATCCAAAATTGAAAAAGCCTGGACAACTGAGCTGAAAATTTTGCACGCCATCCATAACAGAACCGAACGTTCCCAACATCAGAATCTTTTGCAGAGCCATTTTCTGTCTGTTATGGGGTTAAAATCAGCTAAATTTCGGCCTGAAACTGAATTTTTCAATTATTGTTAAATAGATGTCCATGGTTGAATGGAACATTCAAATTTAAAAAATAATGCGCCTGGAAACATGATGAACCAATGACTATTCGCCAGTTTTCCTTTGTTTTCCAGAAATCCAATAAAGGCAACACTACCTCTCTCTCAAAACAGTCCAATAGCCAGGCACTCAAAACATGTAACAGCTCGGTACCACAACCACTTTCCATATGAAAAGACATACCATCTCAAATGCAGAAACTGAAAGTGCGTGTTTTCTGTCCTGTTATGGGGGTTCATTACACGCGTTTGTCGGGCCTAAAGTTGCCTTTTTCGCCCTTATTGGGCGTAGATGTCTCACATGGTGGTCAAATAGAAGTGTATCTGGTCATAAATTATGCGCCTGAAACCACTGAACCAATGATATTCATTTCCTTGTTTCCTAAAATCAATAAACCCCAGATGTACTCTCTCGTAGTGATCCAGGCAGGTCTTTGCGATACCCAAGATCCAGAAATTGAAAAGCTTTGGCCGATTGAGCTTTAAAATTTAAGCCATCCATGGACGACCTAAAAAGACAAACCCTCTTCAGAATCCGAAATCAGCCATTTTCTGTCTGTTATGGGGTTAAACGCTTTTCGCCAAAAACGCCCTTTTTCGCCTTTTTTCTAAATGCTTGGGCGTGAT
>WFMF01000658.1:9010-46189 GCA_011033025.1 Beroe forskalii | reverse complement strand
TTTCGGCCTAAAAACTGCCTTTTTCGCCCCTTATTGGGCCTAGATGTCTCAGGGGTGGTCAAATAGAAGTGTATCTGGTCATAAATTATGCGCCTGAAACCACAGAACCAATGATATTCGCCAGTTTTCCTTTTTTTTCCTGAAAAATCCAAAAAAAACCTATTTTTACCTCTCAAAACAGTGATCCAGGCAGGTCTTCATTTCTGAGGCACCCAAGATCCGAAATTGAAAAGCTTTGGCCGATTGAGCTGAAAATTTGCACGCCATCCATGGACGACCTAAGAAAGACATACCATACTTCAATCTCGAAATCAGCCATTTTCTGTCTGTTATGGGGGTTAAAATCGCGTTTTTCGGCCTAAAACTGCCTTTTTCGCCCCTTATTGGGCGTAGATGTCTCATGGGTGGTCAAATAATAATAATATCTAATCATAAATTATGCGCCTGAAACCACTTTTAAGGCATGATATTCGCCAGTTTTCCTTTAAACCTGACTGAAGCCAAAAAGAGCCTATTTTCACCTATCTCAAAACAGTGATCCAGGCAGGTCTTCAAAGTGAGTGAAAAAGGCACCCAAGAATGAAATTAAAAAATTTAACCGATTGAATGCTGAAAATTTGGCAAACGCCATCCATGGATAGTTTCCTATAGAAAGGTTGAAAAGATATGTTTTCAAAAAGTTTTTTGAAAATCAGTGTTTTTGCTGTCTGTTATGGGGGGGTAAGTGATTGAAAACTTTTTTCGGACCAATGAAAGATAGACTTCGTTGACCAAGGCTAGTGTTCCTGGCTGGAGTTAACAATCTTGGGATATAGCCCTGATAGGAAACAGTGAACATGTCTTGGATGTATTCTGGTGCTTGTCCATTAATGGCTTTGAATGATAAAAGTGCAATTTTGAAAACAATACACTGATCTGAAGCCAATGAAGTTCATGAAGGTCATTGTCAACATGATCATCCTTATATTTTCCAGTTACTAATTTAGCAGCAGAATTTTGTATGATTTGTAACTGATTAAAAGCCTGTCGGCAATACCATAATACAAACCTTGCAGTAGTCCAAACAAGAAATGACCATACTGTTGACAACTGATTTCTTTGGTCCTTTGAGAGCAGAAAATGGACTTTGCAGAGATTCCGGATGGTATGGAATGAGTTCTTCTTTAGAGTAGTAATTTGCTTTTCAAATGTAAGTCGTTGGTCCATTTGGACACCAAGATTTTTAACCACTGACAAGAACCTGATGGTTGTACCACTAAAGAAAACCCTATTTTTACCTCTCATTGACACCATTTATCTCAATCTGTTGGAGGATTCTGCATGAGCCGAATATTATGATTTGAGTCTTAGGCCATTCAGTTGAAGGTAGTTTGCACGACATCCATTTTCTTATCAAATCAAAGCAATCATTTATTTGAATAGTCAAGGCATCAATTGTTCAGATGGATGAAATTGTTTTGTTACCTGGTGATCATCTGCATATCCAAAAAATTCTCAAACCAAGCCTTTGCACACAAGTAAAATTGATCTGATATAGATATTGAAGAGAATCTGGGCCCAAGACTGATCCCTGAGGCACACCAAATTTTATTGTGATGGTTTCCTTTGATTTACTGAAAAAGTCAAATCCTCTGAGACGACCTTTTAAAACTTGAGAACCATGCTTCAGTTCCTCTGATGCCCCATTCATTTCTAAAGGATGTTCAGTAGCAGTGTGTGATCAAAAGTGTCAAATGCAGCACTGAGGTCCAAGAGCATTACTATTGTTGCTGTATGTTCATCAGCAGAAATCATGGGTGTCTGTTAAAAGCAGGTCATTAACAATTTTGACAAGGATTGTTTCAGTGCTATGGTTTTTCTTGGGTGGTCAAACTGATCAGGGCAATGAAGGTTGTTCTGTTGCATATGTGTATTGAGCCTTTTCAGAACAACACGTTCCACCAGTTTTCCCAAAAAAATAAATTTGATTTTGGGCGATAGCTCAAAACAGTTATCCATCAAGCTTTTTATCTTTTCTGAGGGGTGTTATATCAGCAAAATTAACCCCATCCATGGA
The DNA here is from genome assembly GCA_011033025.1 of Beroe forskalii. Classification (NCBI taxonomy): domain Eukaryota; kingdom Metazoa; phylum Ctenophora; class Nuda; order Beroida; family Beroidae; genus Beroe; species Beroe forskalii. Next base: position 44,133 of record WFMF01000658.1, on the reverse strand, counting down.
TCCGAGCTGAGATGAAAATTTACCAAGTCATCCATGGTTGGTAGACCTGAATCAATGTTACTTTCTAGCAATTGCTGAGGTAGCATATCAGCAGGAGAACATTTAATTCCACTCTCGGCCTAAATTTCTTTTATCTCATCAGCTGTTGCAGGCAAAATTCAAAGAGGTCAAATGGAAGACTATCTGGTTTAGGAATAGATTCTGCCTGATCCCAGGCTTAAAGTTTTCACGGATTTTGTCAATCTATCAATGTAAAACTGATTAAAATCACCAGCCAGTTTCTCCTATTGTTTTTCAGGCAGAGAATATACTTGCTGTTTGTCCAGCACCTTATTGACAACACTGATCCAGGCCGTTTGTTTCCTTCTGCATGCTGAATTATGTTACCAAATTGATAAGCTTTTTTCTTCTAGCTACGCCAACATAGTGGTTTCCCAAGCAACTCCTTGTAAAACAAGTAGGCATCATCAGAGATATGCTTTGTCTTTCTGCCTGACGCCTTAACATTCTCATTTCCCTGCTCTTTATCAAACCAAGGAGCTTTGTCAACCACTGATATGTACTTTTTGTTCATAGGAGCATGATGGTCAAGAAGATTTATCTGGTTCTGATGATAAGTTGAAACAGCAAGTCCAAAATCTTTGTCAGTTTTCAGTTTTCCTGAAAAATCAAAACACATTTTGAAGATCAGAAAAAACTGGTTTGCATTGATCCGGCACCCAAGATTCCTAAATTGAAAAGCTTTGGCCTTGAAATATTTACCCTTCAACTGAACATTGATTGCACAAAAAAAATAGAAGTGTATCTTGTCATAAATTATGCGCCTGTTATGGGGGGTTAAAATCGCGTTTTTCGGCCTAAAAACTCCCTTTTTTCGCCCTTTATTGGGCGTAGATGTCTCATGGGTGGTCAAATAGAAGTGTATCTGGTCATAAATTATGCGCCTGAAACCACTGAACCATTGATATTCGCCAGTTTTCCTTTGTTTTCCTGAAAAATCCAAAAAACCCTATTTTTACCTCAAAAAACAGTGAATCAGGCAGGTCTTCATTTCTAAGGCACCCAAGATCCGAAATTGAAAAGCTTTGGCCGATTGAGCTGAAAATTTGCACGCCATTAATGGACGACCTATGAAAGACATACCATACTTCAGAATCCCGAAATCAGCCATTTTCTGTCTGTTATGGGGGTTAAAATCGCGTTTTCGGCCTAAAAACTGCCTTTTTCGCCCCTTATTGGGCGTAGATGTCTCATGGGTGGTCAAATAGAGGTGTATCTGGTCATAAATTATGCGCCTGAAACCACTGAACCAATGTCCAGGCAGGTCTTCATTTCTGAGGCACCCAAGATCCGAAATTGAAAAGCTTTGGCCGATTGAGCTGAAAATTTGCACGCCATCCATGGACGACCTAAAGACATACCATACTTCAGAATCCCGAAATCAGCTATTTTCTGTCTGTTATGGGGGTTAAAATCGCGTGTTTTTCGGCCTAAAAACTGCCTTTTTTCGCCCCTTATTGGGCGTAGATGTCTCATGGATGGTCAAATAGAAGTGTATCTGGTCATAAATTATGCGCCTGAAACCACTGAACCAATGATATTCGCCAGTTTTCCTTTGTTTTCCTGAAAATCAAAAACCCTATTTTTACCTCTCAAAACAGTGATCCAGGCAGGTCTTCATTTCTGAGAATCTGAGGCACCAAAGATCCGAAATTGAAAAGCTTTGGCCGATTGAGCTGAAAATTTGCACGCCATCCATGGACGACCTAAAAGACATACCATACTTCAGAATCCCGAAATCAGCCATTTTCTGTCTGTTATGGGGGTTAAAATCGCGTTTTCGGCCTAAAACTGCCTTTTTCGCCCTTATTGGGCGTAGATGTCTCATGGGTGGTCAAATAGAAGTGTATCTGGTCATAAATTATGCGCCTGAAACCACTGAACCAATCATATTCGCCAGTTTTCCTTTGTTTTCCTGAAAAATCAAAAACCCTATTTTTACCTCTCAAAACAGTGATCCAGGCAGGTCTTCATTTCTGAGGCACCCAAGATCCGAAATTGAAAAGCTTTGGCCGATTGAGCTGAAAATTTGCACGCCATCCATGGACGACCTAAGAAAGACATACCATACTTCAGAATCCCGAAATCAGCCATTTTCTGTCTGTTATGGGGGTTAAAATCGCGTTTTTCGGCCTAAAAACTGCCTTTTTTCGCCCCTTATTGGGCGTAGATGTCTCATGGGTGGTCAAATAGAAGTGTATCTGGTCATAAATTATGCGCCTGAAACCACTGAACCAATGATATTCGCCAGTTTTCCTTTGTTTTCCTGAAAAATCCAAAAAACCCTATTTTTACCTCTCAAAACAGTGATCCAGGCAGGTCTTCATTTCTGAGGCACCCAAGATCCGAAATTGAAAAGCTTTGGCCGATTGAGCTGAAAATTTGCACGCCATCCATGGACGACCTAAGAAAGACATACCATACTTCAGAATCCCGAAATCAGCCATTTTCTGTCTGTTATGGGGGTTAAAATCGCGTTTTTCGGCCTAAAAACTGCCTTTTTCGCCCCTTATTGGGCGTAGATGTCTCATGGGTGGTCAAATAGAAGTGTATCTGGTCATAAATTATGCGCCTGAAACCACTGAACCAATGATATTCGCCAGTTTTCCTTTGTTTTCCTGAAAAATCCAAAAAACCTATTTTTACCTCTCGAAACAGTGATCCAGGCAGGTCTTCATTTCTGAGGCACCCAAGAACCGAAATTGAAAAGCTTTGGCCGATTGAGCTGAAAATTTGCACGCCATCCATGGACGACCTAAGAAAGACATACCATACTTCAGAATCCCGAAATCAGCCATTTTCTGTCTGTTATGGGGGTTAAAATCGCGTTTTTCGGCCTAAAACTGCCTTTTTCGCCCCTTATTGGGCGTAGATGTCTCAGGGTGGTCAAATAGAAGTGTATCTGGTCATAAATTATGCGCCTGAAACCACTGAACCAATGATATTCGCCAGTTTTCCTTTGTTTTCCTGAAAATCCAAAAACCCTATTTTTACCTCTCAAAACAGTGATCCAGGCAGGTCTTCATTTCTGAGGCACCCAAGATCCGAAATTGAAAAGCTTTGGCCGATTGAGCTGAAAATTTGCACGCCATCCATGGACGACCTAAGAAAGACATACCATACTTCAAAATCCCGAAATCAACCATTTTCTGTCTGTTATGGGGGGTTAAAATCGCGTTTTTCGGCCTAAAAACTACCTTTTTTCGCCCCTTATTGGGCGTAGATGTCTCAGGGGTGGTCAAATAGAAATTGTATCATCATAAATTATTCGCCTGAAACCACTGAACCAATGATATTCGCCAGTTTTCCTTTGTTTTCCTGAAAAATCCAAAAAACCCTATTTTTACCTCTCAAAACAGTGATCCAGGCAGGTCTTCATTTCTGAGGCACCCAAGATCCGAAATTAAAAAATATTTCGCCGATTGAGCTGAAAATTTGCACGCCATCCATGGACGACCTAAGAAAGACATACCATACTTCAGAATCCCGAAATCAGCCATTTTCTGTCTGTTATGGGGGGTTAAAATCGCGTTTTTCGGCCTAAAAACTGCCTTTTTTCGCCCCTTATTGGGCGTAGATGTCTCAGGGGTGGTCAAATAGAGGTGTATCTGGTCATAAATTATGCGCCTGAAACCACTAACCAATGATATTCGCCAGTTTCCTTTGTTTCCTGAAAAATCCAAAAACCCTATTTTTACCTCTCTAAACAGTGATCCAGGCAGGTCTTCATTTCTGAGGCACCCAAGATCCAAGACGAAATAAAAGCTTTGGCCGATTGAGCTGAAAATTTGCACGCCATCCATGGACGACCTAAGAAAGACATACCATACTTCAGAATCCCGAAATCAGCCATTTTTGTCTGTCTGACATGGGGTTAAAATCGCGTTTTCGGCCTAAAAACTGCCTTTTTCGCCCCTTATTGGGCGTAGATGTCTCATGGGTGGTCAAATAGAAGTGTATCTGGTCATAAATTATGCGCCTGAAACCACTGAACCAATGATATTCGCCAGTTTTCCTTTGTTTTCCTGAAAAATCCAAAAACCCTATTTTACCTCTCAAAACAGTGATCCAGGCAGGTCTTCATTTCTGAGGCACCCAAGATCCGAAATTGAAAAGCTTTGGCCGATTGAGCTGAAAATTTGCACGCCATCCATGGACGACCTAAGAAAGACATACCACTTACTTCAGAATCCAGATTTTCAATCTGTTATTTTCTGTCTGTTATGGGGGTTAAAATTTTAAGTCGTCCCGATTTAAGGGAAAATCTGTTTTTTTCTGCCTTTTTTCGCCGCGCCTAATTGGGCGTAGATGTCTCATGGGTAGTCAAATAGAAGTGTATCTGGTCATAAATTATGCGCCTGAAACCACTGAACCAATGATATTCGCCAGTTTTCCTTTGTTTTCCTGAAAAATCCAAAAACCCCTATTTTTACCTCTCAAAACAGTGATCCAGGCAGGTCTTCATTTCTGAGGCACCCAAGATCCGAAATTGAAAAGCTTTGGCCGATTGAGCTGAAAATTTGCACGCCATCCATGGACGACCTAAGAAAGACATACCATACTTCAGAATCCCGAAATCAGCCATTTTCTGTCTGTTATGGGGGGTTAAAATCGCGTTTTTCGGCCTAAAAACTGCCTTTTTTTCGCCCCTTTATTGGGCGTAGATGTCTCATGGGTGGTCAAATAGAAGTGTATCTGGTCATAAATTATGCCTGAAACCACTGAACCAATTATTCGCCAGTTTTCCTTTGTTTTCCTGAAAATCCAAAACTAAAAAACCAATGATATTCGCCAGTTTTCCTTTGTTTTCCTGAAAATCCAAAAACCCTATTTTTACCTCTCAAAACAGTGATCCAGGCAGGTCTTCATTTCTGAGGCACCCAAGATCCGAAATTGAAAAGCTTTGGCCGATTGAGCTGAAAATTTGCACGCCATCCATGGACGACCTAAGAAAGACATACCATACTTCAGAATCCCGAAAATCAGCCATTTTCTGTCTGTTATGGGGGTTAAAATCGCGTTTTTCGGCCTAAAAACTGCCTTTTTTCGCCCCTTATTGGGCGTAGATGTCTCATGGGTGGTCAAATAGAAGTGTATCTGGTCATAAATTATGCGCCTGAAACCACTGAACCAATGATATTCGCCAGTTTTCCTTTGTTTTCCTGAAAAATCCAAAAAACCCTATTTTTACCTCTCAAAACAGTGATCCAGGCAGGTCTTCATTTCTGAGGCACCCAAGATCCGAAATTGAAAAGCTTTGGCCGATTGAGCTGAAAAATTTGCACGCCATCCATGGACGACCTAAGAAAGACATACCATACATCAGAATCCCGAAATCAGCCATTTTCTGTCTGTTATGGGGGGTTAAAATCGCGTTTTTCGGCCTAAAAACTGCCTTTTTCGCCCCTTATTGGGCGTAGATGTCTCATGGGTGGTCAAATAGAAGTGTATCTGGTCATAAATCATGCGCCTGAAACCACTGAACCAATGATATTCGCCATTTTTCCTTTGTTTTCCTGAAAAATCCAAAAAACCCTATTTTTACCTCTCAAAACAGTGATCCAGGCAGGTCTTCATTTCTGAGGCACCCAAGATCCGAAATTGAAAAGCTTTGGCCGATTGAGCTGAAAATTTGCACGCCATCCATGGACGACCTAAGAAAGACATACCATACTTCAGAATCCCGAAATCAGCCATTTTCTGTCTGTTATGGGGGTTAAAATCGCGTTTTCGGCCTAAAAACTGCCTTTTTCGCCCCTTATTGGGCGTAGATGTCTCATGGGTGGTCAAATAGAAGTGTATCTCTGGTCATAAATTATGCGCCTGAAACCACTGAACCAATGATATTCGCCAGTTTTCCTTTGTTTTCCTGAAAAATCCAAAAACCCTATTTTTACCTCTCAAAACAGTGATCCAGGCAGGTCTTCATTTCTGAGGCACCCAAGATCCGAAATTGAAAAGCTTTGGCCGATTGAGCTGAAAATTTGCACCATCCATGGACGACCTAAGAAAGACATACCATACTTCAGAATCCCGAAATCAGCCATTTTCTGTCTGTTATGGGGGGTTAAAATCGCGTTTTTCGGCCTAAAAACTGCCTTTTTCGCCCCTTATTGGGCGTAGATGTCTCATGGGTGGTCAAATAGAAGTGTATCTGGTCATAAATTATGCGCCTGAAACCACTGAACCAATGATATTCGCCAGTTTTCCTTTGTTTTCCTGAAAAATCCAAAAAACCCTATTTTTACCTCTCAAAACAGTGATCCAGGCAGGTCTTCATTTCTGAGGCACCCAAGATCCGAAATTGAAAAGCTTTGGCCGATTGAGCTGAAAATTTGCACGCCATCCATGGACGACCTAAGAAAGACATACCATACTTCAGAATCCCGAAATCAGCCATTTTCTGTCTGTTATGGGGGGTTAAAATCGCGTTTTTCGGCCTAAAAACTGCCTTTTTCGCCCCTTATTGGGCGTAGATGTCTCAGGGGTGGTCAAATAGAGGTGTATCTGGTCATAAATTATGCGCCTGAAACCACTGAACCAATGATATTCGCCAGTTTTCCTTTGTTTTCCTGAAAAATCCAAAAACCCTATTTTTACCTCTCAAAACAGTGATCCAGGCAGGTCTTCATTTCTGAGGCACCCAAGATCCGAAATTGAAAAGCTTTGGCCGATTGAGCTGAAAATTTGCACGCCATCCATGGACGACCTAAGAAAGACATACCATACTTCAGAATCCCGAAATCAGCCATTTTCTGTCTGTTATGGGGGTTAAAATCGCGTTTTCGGCCTAAAAACTGCCTTTTTCGCCCCTTATTGGGCGTAGATGTCTCATGGGTGGTCAAATAGAAGTGTATCTGGTCATAAATTATGCGCCTGAAACCACTGAACCAATGATATTCGCCAGTTTTCCTTTGTTTTCCTGAAAAATCCAAAAACCCTATTTTACCTCTCAAAACAGTGATCCAGGCAGGTCTTCATTTCTGAGGCACCCAAGATCCGAAATTGAAAAGCTTTGGCCGATTGAGCTGAAAATTTGCACGCCATCCATGGACGACCTAAGAAAGACATACCATACTTCAGAATCCCGAAATCAGCCATTTTCTGTCTGTTATGGGGGGTTAAAATCGCGTTTTTCGGCCTAAAAACTGCCTTTTTCGCCCCTTATTGGGCGTAGATGTCTCATGGGTGGTCAAATAGAAGTGTATCTGGTCATAAATTATGCGCCTGAAACCACTGAACCAATGATATTCGCCAGTTTTCCTTTGTTTTCCTGAAAAATCCAAAAACCCTATTTTACCTCTCAAAACAGTGATCCAGGCAGGTCTTCATTTCTGAGGCACCCAAGATCCGAAATTGAAAAGCTTTGGCCGATTGAGCTGAAAATTTGCACGCCATCCATGGACGACCTAAGAAAGACATACCATACTTCAGAATCCCGAAATCAGCCATTTTCTGTCTGTTATGGGGGTTAAAAATCGCGTTTTTCGGCCTAAAAACTGCCTTTTTCGCCCCTTATTGGGCGTAGATGTCTCATGGGTGGTCAAATAGAAGTGTATCTGGTCATAAATTATGCGCCTGAAACCACTGAACCAATGATATTCGCCAGTTTTCCTTTGTTTTCCTGAAAAATCCAAAAAACCCTATTTTACCTCTCAAAACAGTGATCCAGGCATGTCTTCATTTCTGAGGCACCCAAGAACCGAAATCGAAAAGCTTTGGCTGATTGAGCTGAAAATTTGCACGCCATCCATGAACGACCTAAGAAAGACATACCATACTTCAGAATCCCTAAATCAGCCATTTTCTGTCTGTTATGGGGGTTAAAATCGCGTTTTTCGGCCTAAAACTGCCTTTTTCGCCCCTTATTGGGCGTAGATGTCTCATGGGTGGTCAAATAGAAGTGTATCTGGTCATAAATTATGCGCCTGAAACCACTGAACCAATGATATTCGCCAGTTTTCCTTTGTTTTCCTGAAAAATCCAAAAAACCCTATTTTTACCTCTCAAAACAGTGATCCAGGCAGGTCTTCATTTCTGAGGCACCCAAGATCCGAAATTGAAAAGCTTTGGCCGATTGAGCTGAAAATTTGCACGCCATCCATGGACGACCTAAGAAAGACATACCATACTTCAGAATCTCGAAATCAGCCATTTTCTGTCTGTTATGGGGGGTTAAAATCGCGTTTTTCGGCCTAAAAACTGCCTTTTTTCGCCCCTTATTGGGCGTAGATGTCTCATGGGTGGTCAAATAGAAGTGTATCTGGTCATAAATTATGCGCCTGAAACCACTGAACCAATGATATTCGCCAGTTTTCCTTTGTTTTCCTGAAAAATCCAAAAAATCCTATTTTTACCTCTCAAAACAGTGATCCAGGCAGGTCTTCATTTCTGAGGCACCCAAGATCCGAAATTGAAAAGCTTTGGCCGATTGAGCTGAAAATTTGCACGCCATCCATGGACGACCTAAGAAAGACATACCATACTTCAGAATCCCGAAATCAGCCATTTTCTGTCTGTTATGGGGGGTTAAAATCGCGTTTTCGGCCTAAAAACTGCCTTTTTTCGCCCCTTATTGGGCGTAGATGTCTCATGGGTGGTCAAATAGAAGTGTATCTGGTCATAAATTATGCGCCTGAAACCACTGAACCAATGATATTCGCCAGTTTTCCTTTGTTTTCCTAAAAATCCAAAAACCCTATTTTTACCTCTCAAAACAGTGATCCAGGCAGGTCTTCATTTCTGAGGCACCCAAGATCCGAAATTGAAAAGCTTTGGCCGATTGAGCTGAAAATTTGCACGCCATCCATGGACGACCTAAGAAAGACATACCATACTTCAGAATCCCGAAATCAGCCATTTTCTGTCTGTTATGGGGGTTAAAATCGCGTTTTCGGCCTAAAACTGCCTTTTTTCGCCCCTTATTGGGCGTAGATGTCTCATGGGTGGTCAAATAGAGGTGTATCTGGTCATAAATTATGCGCCTGAAACCACTGAACCAATGATATTCGCCAGTTTTCTTTTGTTTTCCTGAAAAATCCACAAAAACCTATTTTACCTCTCAAAACAGTGATCCAGGCAGGTCTTCATTTCTGAGGCACCCAGATCCGAAATTGAAAAGCTTTGGCCGATTGAGCTGAAAATTTGCACGCCATCCATGGACGACCTAAGAAAGACATACCATACTTCAGAATCCCGAAATCAGCCATTTTCTGTCTGTTATGGGGGGTTAAAATCGCGTTTTCGGCCTAAAAACTGCCTTTTTTCGCCCCTTATTGGGCGTAGATGTCTCATGGGTGGTCAAATAGAAGTGTATCTGGTCATAAATTATGCGCCTGAAACCACTGAACCAATGATATTCGCCAGTTTTCCTTTGTTTTCCTGAAAAATCCAAAAAACCCTATTTTTACCTCTCAAAACAGTGATCCAGGCAGGTCTTCATTTCTGAGGCACCCAAGATCCGAAATTGAAAAGCTTTGGCCAATTGAGCTGAAGATTTGCACGCCAACCATGGACGACCTAAGAAAGACATACCATACTTCATAATCCCGAAATCAGCCATTTTCTGTCTGTTATGGGGGTTAAAATCGCGTTTTCGGACTAAAACTGCCTTTTTTCGCCCCTTATTGGGCGTAGATGTCTCATGGGTGGTCAAATAGAAGTGTATCTGGTCATAAATTATGCGCCTGAAACCACTGAACCAATGATATTCGCCAGTTTTCCTTTGTTTTCCTGAAAAATCCAAAAAAACCCTATTTTTACCTCTCAAAACAGTGATCCAGGCCGGTCTTCATTTCTGAGGCACCCAAGATCCGAAATTGAAAAGCTTTGGCCGATTGAGCTGGTACATGGACGACCTAAGAAGGACATACCATACTTCAGAATCCCGAAATCAGCCATTTTCTGTCTGTTATGGGGGTTAAAATCGCGTTTTCGGCCTAAAACTGCTTTTTTCGCCCCTTATTGGGCGTAGATGTCTCATGGGTGGTCAATAGAGGTGTATCTGGTCATAAATTATGCGCCTGAAACCACTGAACCAATGATATTCACCCTTTGTTTTCCTGAAAAACCAAAAACCATTTTTACCTCTCAAAACAGTTTTCTTCATTTCTGGCAAAGATCCAAAAAAAGCTATTTTACCTTGAGCAAAATTTGCAGTGATCCAGGGACGACCTTCATTTCCATACACCCAAGATCCGAAATTTAAAAGGCTTTGGCCGATTTTGAGCTTGAAAATTTGCACGCCATCCATGGACGACCTAAGAAAGACATACCATACTTCAGAATCCCGAATACTCAATTTATACTCAATTTATCATTCTTTACTAGATGGACAAGACCAGGATGCCCTATGATGGCGGCCGACAGTGGGTCCTGGTTAAAGCCATTCGGTGACTCATAGGGCTGGAGCACCCGGATGGCGTTGTATTTCCAGATTAGGCACGCCTGGTAACTCAGTGATGATGCAACTAGCTACAAGAACACTTATCAGTGTATTATTTTAACTGTTAAAGATGAACGCGGCCGCATGCGCGCGCAAATCAACTGCACGGGCAACCATAGCAACGCGCGCAACTGCACAAGCCACAAAAACGTGAAAGAATACACAAAAGGATGAAAAACGCGACAGAGAATGGGATTTGATATATGAGAGTCGAGAGATGATCACGAAGATATCTATATCATCTCAAATAGAAGATATATGCGAAAATTTAGCTTAAGCTCTCTGTTGACATTATTGACTAACCTCATTAAGGGGCACGATAGTGAAAGCCCCATCTTGACAGATGTTGGTACAAGTAACAATCACTGCCTCGATTCCTCACATTCCATCACAAACTTCTCATCGGCTTCCTGGGGAAAGGAAGGAGCAATGCATCAAGCTGTACTCAAGCTCATAATAGAATTAAGAAGATAAACGCAAAACAAGTGATACTGATAAAACTTAACTATAATTTGCGATCTATTATCTAATTCAAAAGTTCAAACAGCGTCATTTAAACTTTGAACCACAATCGATCTATCGACAATCCTTTTTTCCCTCCATTGAGTAATGAGTATGGACCATTAAATGGTCCATACTCAATGGAGGGAAAAAAGGATTGTCGATAATTTGTTGGGGCTTGTGGAAATGATCACGAAAAATTGTATACTGAGGTACTGTAAATGACCTATTATATTATTATTATTATTAATTTCTTAATTTCGGCGTCGTTCTATTTTCAGGAATTCTGATACAAATAGAAATAGAAAAGAAATAGAAATAGAAATAGAAATAGAAATAGAAATAGAAATAGAAATAGAAATAAAAATAAAAATAGAAATAGAAATAGAAATAGAAATAGAAATAGAAATAGAAATAGAAATAGAAATAGAAATAGAAAGAAATAGAAATAGAAATAAATAGAAATAGAAATAGAAATAGAAATAGAAATAGAAATAGAAATAGAAATAGAAATAGAAATAGAAATAGAAATAGAAATAGAAATAGAAATAGAAATTACGTCAAATTACAATATGTAGTAATGTAATGTCACACCTGAAAAAAGTTATGAAAGATTTCGAGGGATTATACTATATTACTATCATAATCTTGAAAATTCAAACGATTGGATGAACCCTTGAAAGTAATATGATATCGCGAAAATTCGTACCTACCTTCAAGTAGTAAGCATTTTGAACCGTGAAAATTTGTATCATGAATATGAATCATGAATCATGTAAGCATGTAAGTTATTGACAATTCGCGAAAAATCATACCCGCACAAAATACTAAAATAGAACATTAACCTACCTTATAAAAGCTTGAAAGATGTGCTAAGCGAAAAAACCAGAAGATGCACAGGCGTTTGTAGCAGGCGTTCGTATCCACGCAGCACATTAAAACAGCAGCAACGAAAGTTCTCGAAGGAAGTGAATGTGTGTAGCGGAGTGCGCGCGCGTCATTGAGCATCGGGTCACGTGCCGCACGCGTGACATATGATCACATTCAGTGTACGCGATGTAGCTTTTGTAGCTCCCGCGCTGCTTTCCCTTGCGATTGTGGAAAATTTCGTATTTACTATACCGTTAGGCGTTAGTTTTCCGAATTTTTTGATTGCTTGGCCTAGGTACTTACCATAATACTTACCGTTTGGCATAATGTACCCATATTGTAGCTAGTAATAGTTACTTTGATTCGTTCCATATTCGTACAGTTGGAAATGGAATACGAAGTGTGTATTAACATAGGTACCTCCTGACCAATGAATTAGTCTCGTCGATACTAATCAGAATGACCAACTTTAGGGCGCTTGGATTTTTCCTGAAACTTTCTATTTGGCGTTTTCAGCACATTTTGGCACAAGACAGATATGGCTTTCAGAGCTTCATTTTACGTTCGGCTAGCTAGAGAAATATGAAATGGTCCTAAAGGACTCTACTGGACACTGACAGACCTGCTAGGACAGATTTCGCTCAAATTTTCAATCTAGTTGGCCATTGATTGCCGTAAAATCTCAGTTTTCCCCTTTTGATGCTAAATTTGCAATTTTTGAGAGGTTATATAATATCCTGAACTGGGTCATCAGTCAAAAAAACCGAAGTGTCTTTTTCTTATAGTTGGATCCAACTGTACTCTAATTGTACAGTCGTGCAAACTTTCAGAGGATAAGTATATACTTTTACATTCGAAGAGCATAAAATGGTCCTTAAGGACTCTACAGGACACTGACAGACCTGTTAGGACAGGTTTTGCTCAAATTTTCACTCTTGTTGGCCATCGATTTTCGTAAGATCTCAGTTTTCCCTTTTTGTGGCTAATAAATTTGCAATCTTTGAGAGGCTATACCTATATTATCCTGAACTGAGTCATCAGTCAAAAACCGAAGCGTCGTTTTCTTAGTTTCGAAAGTTAAAATTTATCGAGGCTTCCAGTATCCTGAAATTTATGATTCGTCTGAAACTTACCTAGTAGGCCATCCCTCTGAGACCCAAGTGCGACACGACGAGTTCAGAATTTTGAAATCCCTCTCTTTGCGTTTACGACGGAGCAAATTCACGGTTTTAAGGTAAATCCAATTCAGCTTACTTCCTCAGCCTGGGTTTTAAGCGGTGATCTCACCACCCTATCTATACAATACCAAGCTGTATACAGCATACTCAATGCAGATACACATTGCGTTAGCCCCGTATCCGGCGCAGCGTCATAGCAACAGCACCGCATCATTAAGTCATTACACGCACAATATATTTGTACCCCTCAAAACCCCATGACACGCCTCCACGTGGCCTGAATGTCACCCTAACATCCACCCCGTGACATCACAGGTGTACTCACGCGAGATCAACAAGGCTGCTTGTCATTGGTTACCCTGGTAACGCGTGCCTTGTCACGTGCCCCAGGGACTGTCCCACGTGGGCTAACCTGCAAGTGAGAACCAACACACTCATACGAACACACACACTCTGCTTTGAGGTCATGGGGCTTACAATTGGTATTAAGCGTCCACATAATAATAATAATAATAGTAATAATAAAGCTTGTAGTACACAGATCGGTATATACGGTGGTTGCACTGCGTGTATTACGCCAGCTCGCTCTCTCTAATCACATAATAATGGTGTGTGTGGGTGTGGGTGGTCGTAGGGTTCTCTTCTCTCTTTGGTTAATGCCATACTCCGCAGTATATTGCGGACCTCAGCAGGCATACTAGCCGTATTGTGTTGTAATTCTCAATACATTTCCTCCCTACTGTATGCGCCCGTTGGTAGGTACAATTACATACATTATTGACTCATTGTGATAGTATACCTACTTTGCAAATTTCTTTGAGATCATCCTTAATTGAAGTTCAAAGTTATGCAATTAGTTAGTTCTTTAGTTGCATCATGCTTTTATTTTCAGCATCATGAGGAATCGATTGCAAACTATTGCTGGTTTTAGATGTATCTTATCTTTTAGATTATCAACTATTATCAATTCATACTTGATTTTTCGTGGCCATATCATCATTGTCCATCGATGATGAACCCTTCGAGCCGTCAGGGGGCCTCATTTCATCAGATTATTTTTTTCCTTTTTTTATATATCAGATAGGCAAAATTGTTTATCATAATCATATCTCGGTTTTCGTTATTTAAAATGCAGCATTAAAAAAGCGGCGTGATGTCACATTATCGGCGGATTACTCATGCACAAGTCGCGAAATTTCAGTAATGAATCGTACAGTCCGTTGGGACCTGATTTCATTTCATACCTACTACACCGTAACACAACGCCTCATAACTTTTGTAGCGCGTTGCTTGGTGACGTCTTTTTATATCCAAGTCCACGGCACTATTACACTAATTCCACTACTCATCTATTCAACCACTGTTACAGTTTTTTTAAGTAAGTAAGTAAGTTGCTATTTAGCAGTTCCTATAGCAGAACATGCTACATAGTTAGTGAGGTGTCGCCACTTCAAGAAATTGGAATCAGTCTGAAAATTGAAATTTCCGACTCACGCAGCACCATATACGTATAACGTGGTTATTACTACAAGAGTCGTTTATATCGCAACATTACTGCCAGAAAGTGCAGAGCGAACCCTGTACGGAGCCCTACGGTTTCATTTCCTTGTTTAACAAGCCGTGCAGGAAGGACATCCACCGTATTGAGGCAAGGCATGTAGGATCTCTCCACTCCTCCATGGACATAATTGTTGCATATATACCGCCAGCACACAGGAAATATTTCATCGTGCTTTCCTTATATGTCTGTTAAATCAGTATCACGTACGAACAAATGGCGGTCGAGTGGAAATTTTGGAACTTGCAACATTTACCTAGTCCTACTACCTAACTCTTGTAAGTTAGTCCTTTGCCGGCTTAATTACGTTGGTAGCTTCATGAGAACCGAATCTCTCTCAAATTTGTGGAAACTGGAAGTGCCTGAAAGTTTCGTGAAGTTTTTCGGCAGAACGCTGAATTCGGAGTCATAACATATTAACTTGTGCTCCAAAGTCTAAAATAGATTGCCGTCACGTCTAGGGAACTCTATTTGCCCCAACCGTATATATGAGTGACAAATGTTGACAATCGATTTAATTTCAAATCTATATCAAGTGTCGACTGTCCCGGTGATGGAATTGCCTTATATGGCATAATCGGCTGAGCAGTCCTCATGAACAATCAAAGTTTTGAGTATTCATACCTGTAAATTAGCTGTACTTGTGCGCTCTAGCCTGTAACGGACTTTCCAGGGCAGTTGCTTTAGTGGGGACCGGGGGTTTTACCGCTTAACCACGGTCAACTTAAACTATGGACATTGGTGCTGCGGTCTAATTAATCATCAATACGTCAAGACGGTATGGTTCTTTTCAATCCCCAAATTCTATACGGTAGTACAGCTAAGCTACTACTCTCAGTAGCCGAAAATTACTTCGTGTATTTGGAAGACATTTTCATACTTGTTCGGTAGTTTTCTTGCAGTCAGTTCCCAACCACCAATTTCTTATGACACAATGACATTGAGGAAATAAGGAAGGGTTAGCTCAAATATAAATTTGTGGAGGTTGTGTATATAATATTATGATTCATACATTCATCCGTATAATTTACTATTATATCTGCTTATCTGGATTCTGGAACACGCCCTCAAATTTCCCATGAAACTATGTAGTTAAACAGAATACGTCATCCGTCAAGTGGAAACATCAAACTTTTCAAAAGTCTAAGGCAGAATTTCAGCTGACTAATTTCAGCAGATTCAGTTCTTTTGAATTTGAATTTTCTTGATAGCTCGATTCAGTTCTTCAATAATTTTCAAACGTGGCAAAGTTCTTTCTGTTTCTGTTTGGAAATTTTAAAAATAATTGAGAGCTCGGAAAAGCGAAGACAGCTGTTTTTTTTGTTTTTTTTGTTGCAATGTTCACTGACCACCTCCCCCGCGACGCGTGAGAGGTGGCAGCTCTCCAGGACAGAGAGCTCCACTGGAACCCGTCTGGCATGCACTACTAGTTTGACTAGTACCCCTTACCTGGGATGCCAGATGATAGCATCTTTACAGGTGCTAATTGAGTCGGGGGCGCCCCTCCGAAGATTGACTACCTTGTTCCCTGTGGTAAGTGGCACATGGGCCTTGCCCTACAACCATCGACTTCTATGGCCCTGATGGCGAGTGTGCTGGTTTTAGTGGTATTATTTAGTGTTGTATTTGTATGTTGTGGAAGGTTTGTGTGTTTGTACTCATTTTTATTGCAGAAGAGTTGGTTTTAAAAGGCAGGGGCGTCTCCTTTCTGCTTCGTGTGGTGTGCTTTAGATTAGAAAATGCATGTGCGCCCACGCCCAGTGGCACGATACTGTGAGCTGGAATGGTACTTGAGGTCAGCTGATAATCGTCGGCAATTATCTCTTGATAGGTGGGGGGTGCTATCTACCCCAGAGTTTTTGTGATGCCTTCTGTGGAAATCGGTGAGAACAGAATGATATGTCCTCATGGGGACGCCACAATGACATCATGACGGTCATCATGACTACATCATCTGTTTTGTTGGAAAATTTATCTAAATGAAATTATTAATTCCGGTTTTTATGACTTGATAATCAATATGATTGTGAACTTAGCTACAACAGCTTCGTCGAATCTTTTGATGAATTTTGACGTAAAAGTAGAATTATAAAATTTGCCTTCGCTCATTCTCTTGTTCATACCAATACATAATGGAGACCAGTCTCATTTGCGACACACAATAGTGGGGCAGACGGGCAGCTATTAAGACTTGTGAGAACGTAAAAGACGAGCATCTTGCTTCTCATAACATTACGCATAGAGAAACGTATATTTTTAACTTTTATGCTATTTTTGGCATTCTAGTTTATTTGAACTTTATTTCTCTTGTGATTATAATGTTGAGATTTTCTCCATGTTCTTTATACCTGTAACCTTCTTCTTGAAATTCTATGATACCTCAGGAAGTCAGGAGAGATCTATCAGTACCTTATCACTGTTTTACATTTTATTCATTTGTTTATTTACATAATTTATTATTTTTCAAAGCTCAATAAGCAATTGTACTTAAATTTGTTGCGAAAGAATAAAGATGAATGACGAAATAAAGATGAATGTTGAAGAGCCAATACTTGATATAGGCACTCCAGTTATGGACTAATAGATCAACGTTTTATCATTACTTGCGTATACATTTTAATTAGTTTATTGTATTAAATTAATTTATCAATTGTGATTGGATATCTCCTATTAACTTCATTGATCATGATAATATTGACTGCATCTTTAGGTCAGAGCACTTGTGCAATGTTTTATGTTCTGATTGATTCTATTCTATTCAGTCTAGCTAACAGAATTTAAACATTCATAGCACAAATTGTTCAATTTCAGGGCGTTCATCTCAGCATCAAAAACATCCGCAGCATTTTTTGTTTCAAATTCTTTACATTTCTTTCCCTTCCTTGATTATCCCTTGCTAACCTTAGTCCCATCGTAGCTACACTTGACGGTAGACCTGGCCCTTCCACTGGTAGACCCGTCCCTCTTTCGGTGCCCAGTCCTTCCAGTTCCCTTGCGCCCCAAGTCCCTCCCTTGTTCCCCAATACCCTCGTCCCCGAGGTTGTCAAATACGTATTTTTGAAAAGTGCGGCAGAAAATACGATACGTATTTTTCTGAAAATTTCATCGTTTAACTTTTATGATAAATTTGTATGGCAATTGCCATGTGTGCAAAAATTTATTTGGCAGCGCGCCGCGCGCGTTATTTTTCGCATTTAACAACCCCTATTTAGACGTCCTAGTGTTGATATTTCTTGTCACGTATTTTTATCCAGGAGCCCATACGTCGTATTTTTTCATGATTTTTGCACGTATTTAACAACCCTGCTCGTCCCACCCTTGCTCCATTACTCTTGCCCTCATTCTCCCACTCTTCCTCCCTTACTCCCACTCTTGCCCTCATTCTCCCACTGTTGCTCACTCACTCCCACCTTTGCTCTTATACACCCACCCTTGCTCACCTACTCCTATTCTTGCCTTCTACTCCCACCCTTGCTCACCCCTTCATATTTGGTCCAATCTCATTCCTATAGGGAAGATAAGGCTCAGACCGAAGATAAGTTTTCAAATTTCTCATACAAAAAATGAACCCAATCTGAGGATCATCTTCGCTTTCCAGTTTGATCTATTTCTTTTCCAGACACAGCTTAGTTTTAATCAGAATTATTTCTCTTATTTTGAGAAATAATTAACCGAATATATCTGAAGATTATCATCACCTTGGGTCATACATTGATTGATACTCGGCTTAAAAAGGAGCATGTATTGAGGAGTGTGTTTTGATAAACAAACTACATGAGTCCAAAGATTATTTCCCCTCTTCTAATCTTAGCGAAGATGAATTGAAATAATGAAATATTGTAGACATGGCAGTGGAGCCAAAAATCTGGCTCCACATGTTTGAAAGCAAACTCCAAAATTTGAATAGAAAACAACAACAAACCGAACAACAAACAACAACAAACCGAAGTGAGTCACAAAATCATATCAGGGGGTTAATTTAAGTTACTTAGGATGCCCCAGACCCCTGCTTGTCATTATATTCTAAAACTGAGTCTTATGTCATATTTGGGCAATGATTTCATGTGCTTGTGAGGTCTGGCTTCTGGGGGCAGCTGCCCCAAGACCCCCGCTTGTCCTTATATTCTAATCATTTATATATTGTGATTTTTCCTTGCCTATGAGGTCTCAAACCAAGCAGAAATAAATCTTATCAAATCATATTGGCCGAATTTTGTGATCAAAGGAAGCAGGCAATGGGGGCCTCACCCTCAAATATGATTGTAGCACTGATGATGTTCTGAAAATACTTTGCTATTTTATAATCAGCTCGTGTGTCTCATTAAAGTGTTGTTAAACCTGGCAATTGACAGTGACAAAGTATAAAGGAAGCAGGTCGCCAGGTCTCAGAAAAAACGCAAAATATTATGGTTCGGATTTAATTTTTGTTGGATACAGTATGGGGTTAAATGGCTCAAAAATGAAAGTTGAAAACCCGAAGATAAACTTTCAATTTCGGGAAGATAAGGATAGTGATTTTTAAGTAATATGAACCTATGCCCTTGCTCACCTACTCCCACCCTTGGATGGCCCCATACTCCCACCCTTGCTCCTTCCAACCCACTCTTGCTCACTTACTCCCACTTTTGCCCTCATACTCCCACCCTTGCTCCCTCCCTCACCCTTGCTCCCCTACCCTCACCCTTGCTCCCCCTACCCTCACCCCTGCTCCCCTACCCTCACCCTTGCTCCCCTACCCTCGCCCTTGCTCCCCTACCCTCACCTTTGCTCCCCCTACCACCACAATCTCGCTCCTTACACTAGGTGCTCAGTTTCTTTACACGGCGAATAACACCACAACCACCTGCTCTCCCTCCTACTCTCACTCTAATGACTAAATATATAATGTAAGCTGCTGCTACTGCTGCTCTGACCTAGGACCCTACCTACATATAATCGATTGAGAACGCGCTCTCTCTGTCTCTCTCTCTCTGTGTTCTCTCAGCTCGGCGCTCGTGGTGTAATGGCTTATTATACTGCAGTGTGTGTACTCTGTTCCACTGTCGATCTCACCTTGTGGATTCCATCATGTACCCGTTTTCTAGATCATGTCGAGAGGTTATTTCTTGAGAAAGAGAAGCTACCGACTAATATCCGTATTCCGTAGCGCTAGCGTATAAGCTTACCCACAGCATCCCAAAATCATTTGGCATAGGCCAATCAGCGGACGAGTGTACACTCAACTCGCGCGCTTAGTTGATTTTGGAAATCCTGTGGGAAAGCGAAACACTAACGAATAACGATATTACTATATTAGTGCTTTAGTGAGTTAAATGCGAGGCGTAAAGGTTGAGATACGGTGTTCGTTTTAATTCTTGAATGTGACTTGATGTACATTCCAACAATCAAGAACTCAAATCTTTCCGGCCGGGCATGGGATTGGTATCCTGACGTTTAACAAGGTCGCATCGACGCATCCCGAAAATTAGGATGGTCGCCCCAAAAAACAGTTGAAACTGGCTCCAGCCTTATTTCCGTCCCCAAATATCAGAATGATCTGATATCAGAGACCTCAGAATGGTCTGAGAGTTGATATTTCTGTTCATCTTAGATCTGTGATCATTCCGTCAGAGTTCAGAATGATCTGAGATTATTCTGATATCAATATATCATTTTGATATCTGGTATCTGATCTTTGATCAATCTGATCTCTTATCATTTTGGGTAAATTGAGCGATCCGTCTAGCTAGGCCGGTATCACGCCAGTATCACGCCAGTATTGCGCCAGAATCACGCCAGTAGGGCGCCAGTAGGGCGCCAGTAGCACGCCAGTATCATGACAGTCGAAACTAACTTAAAGCCAGGACACCAGTAACACGCCAGAAGATGATGTGATACTGGCGTAGTACTGGCGGCCTGGCTTTAAGTTAGTTTCACTGGCGCGATACTGGCGTGCTACTGGCGTGCTACTGGCGCGGTACTGGCGTGCTACTGGCGCAGTACTGGCGTGATACTGGCGTGCCTATGGCGCGATACTGCCGTGATACTGGCGGGATAACGGCGTGATAGTGGCGCGATACTGCCCTATACACCTATACGGATCGCTCAATTTACCTCATTTTGATATCTGATCCTTGATCATTTTGATATCTAATCATTTTGATCCTTGACCATTCTTATCTGTGATTACCCCGACACGAGTTCTGATGATTTTTCGAACAATGAAAAAGCTTGGCGTTTTCTGTCTCGCTGGAAGAAATAAAACGACTCCCAATTGTCGGAAAAGTACCTCAAATCAGTAAAATGCACCTTTATTCAAAGTATTGCAATAATTAGCATTGAAAGATCCCAACCCTAAGACCCTTAAGTCTTATGATCAATTGATCTTTTTATCATTGGTTATTGCATAAATCATAATTCGACTCAATTAAATACAACATGCCGTGCCAGTCAATGGTCTGAAATAAATTGGCTTTTTGGATAAGAGTCAGAAATTCGTTTAACTCGTCGTGGCTATAACATCAGCGCCAAAAACCTAAGCAATTAAAAATCAAGTCTTAATTATCACTAATTTTGCCGTGTACGCTTTAGTTTACACATCCTGCCTGTTGTTTGCTGTTTAGGTAGCACTGCTGCCGTCTGCTGCGGAGTTCTATTTCTAATTAGGTGTATAATATACCGGCGGAGGGCCATGTGTTCTATACACCCACACAATACACACCTACCATTCTATGTGTTATATCATTCATCATATTACTCACAATGCTTTACTCTACAAGGCTCCGCGCGCCACTAATTGCCCCTTGAAAGTGACGTCATCAGCATGGGTTTGAGTGGTGAGTTGATGACGTAGATTGAGCTATTATACTAGTGCGGGGGCACACACACTCTCACTCTCTGCTGTATAATATCTTTATATTCTTTTGTGGGCGCTGCCAGCTGCAGCAGCAGCAGCTCACTTATTTTACAGGAGCCCCGTACTTGTGGTCACTTTCGCTTATTCACACAATTCACTTATTTCGTGTTTTTGTTTTTAAGCTTTTCTTCATTTAGTTTTGAGCACCTGGACTCAACGAGCTTTTATTGTAATTCTGCCTTAACGACATGTCATCATTTTTTTGCGTCAATCAATGATCATAGATTATAGGAAATTAGGATGTGATGCTTATGATTTCTCAGTAATAAACTTCCAGCTGCTGCTGGGACTGCAGTTCATTTCTTGCTGACGCTTTTTGAGAAGATATTGTATTTAAGGTGCTAAGGTAGTAAGGTGTCGATTGATTCAGTTCAGGTAGTAGGTACCTTGTTTCGCTTTCAGAATTCAGGACATTGGCTAAATTTAATAAATTCTACGGCGAAAATATTTTATTTGAATTCCGCCATCCCGAGAGCCTAGGCTTTTTCTAATTTTTAAAGGAACCGGAAGTTTCAAAAGAACTAAATTTGGTTAATTTAAATTCATGTATCAATTTGACATTTCCTGGACTTGGTCGCGTATTGAATTTTAACACGGAAGAAAATTTCCATCATTTGTCATGAATTAAGAATATATCCCCAGAATTTTCATATGATTTCAAGGGCAACCATTTAACTTTCAAAAGTTGATTAAATTGTGCTCTTAGGAAGTGAAGATAACGTCAGATTTATCTCAGATTCTTTTACCATTTGATACAATAAGTAATAACTCCTATTTATATATTTTCATCTTAACTCATATATTTATCTAGCTCTATCTGATAAGAGAGTGAGCAGGACTCATCATGTTCAACATGAGAGCTCCCCCGTTTGAGGAGAGATTCTAATCTCATTGGTCAGATTACCCTTCTCTTTATCCTTCTCACACATTTAATCCAATATCTCCCTGCTGAACTCATGTGCTCAACAAGTTTTACACACTCCCACACACACGCCATTACCTTTCTATATATGTTAGGTACAACCCCTTGTAAATATATCGTATGTGTGGGACCATGGCGGTGCTGATACACAATTATATCTTATATAGCAGCACCCCCCTAGTTCGGGCTACAACCCTTTACTAAACTTTATATATACGTTGGTAGTCTGGGATGCTTTCAGCAGGATAGGTAGTAGGTGCCTAGTTACTTACAGAGATTGCTCTAAAAGTTCGGCAGATCCTTCAGTTTAACCACAACTTTCTTATTGAGTACCTCTCACTTTTGATTAACATTCTAACATAGCAGACCTACGTCTACAGTGATTGCTGTAGATAGCTATAATAGTTACCTAAATCATATTTCACATGGCATTTTCTCAGTTCTCAAATGGAATTTTGATCAATCTTTTTACTTAATTCAAACTAACATGTTATCAATTTTCCTCACAAAATATGAACTTTGTGATGGACCATTTTATGTCCTGTAACGTATTTCGTAATTCTTATTAATTTTGAAACCTCGCCATTATTCCTTTTTCAGTCTCGTGCCTCAATATTGAAGATTTGAAGAGTGTGAAGTTTTATTAAAGCATTAAGCGATATTTTTCCTTCTATTGGAATTCTTTGCAAATTTGCTTATTTGTGCATAACGCTCAACATAGACGGTCGTGATAAAGTGACATCAAAGACATATCAATTTATGGTGATTGTCAATGCCATAGTTTCATCTCCCAAAGAAATGGCGGACGAAGATTCTGGGTAGTTAAGTAGAAGGGTGTGTGAAAAATTAACATGGTGGGATCTGGTAGGAGAGTTTCGAAATTTTATTTGAAAAATATTATTTCTGCGAGAATTTTCATTTCTCAGGCCCTCCGGCTTCTGAGGGCTGTGCCTCCAGAGACCTGCAGTACCCGAATCTCCGAATTTATATCCGTATAAAGACTGGATGGATCCTTAAAGGTAATGGAAAATCGTATCATTCAAGCCTTCAGAAATACTTCAGATTACTGAAAGGTAGTCAAAAGAGGAAACTCATTAACGGTGGCACAAAGTGGGAAAAAAAGCTATGGAAATTCAAATTCAAGCCAAAAAGATTAGAGAAACCCCACGGTAACGGAAGAAAAAAATATGTCACAGTTCGAATTAAACTGTTAGTGAAAATTTTGATAGGTATTCATTACTCTGAATTGTCTCCTCGTTTTTAGGGGTCTGACGCTGAATATTTTCCTGATGTAATTGGAAAATGCTTGGATGTGTCCTGATGAGAAGAGATGCGGCAGATCTTGGGGGTCCCAGGCCATTATCATAGATTTGATGTTGTCCTTCAATTGAAGCCTAATATGGTGATATTTTGGGCGAGTTGCAAGGATATGATGTTCATCTTCTATAATTTGATCGTACATGGGAAGATGGGCGAGGTCTTCTGCTTCAACATCACAGCACAGTTTGCAACTTTTCCTCCAAATAGAGTTGTTTTTGCTGGACTCATAGTCAGGACGTGAGTTCTTACTTGGCAGGTATCTACCAGTTTCGCAGTTGAGCTGGTGGTTGCTTCCTCTGAGTTTTGCGACGTTTTTTCTGTTGTTATGATTCAGGATTTCTAGGTAGGGTTCATAGCCCATTTCACTCTTGACACTATGGTAGAAAGAGAGTTTTGGATAAAGTTTCAAAGAACTCTTCCAATTTTCTCGAAATGAATCTTCCAACGTAACTTTGGCCAGGTCTGGGTGGATCCAGACCTGGTATAGTACCAAGTTGCTCATGATATTATGGTGCTTTGAGGCTTGGATCTGACCTGTGGTGGTTTTCACCAGAGCATTATATTTATTTTTGATTTTTTGCCTTCCTTTTTTTCTTTGAGGTGAATCCTTTGTATCTTATCTCAATGAACATATCTTTGAAAATCTTTCAAAAATTTTGACTTGGATTCCGCTGGATTTTGTAAAGAATTGGGGGGGGGTCGAAAGGACTAAGGAGTAGAAACAACATGGGGAGGAGGTTGGATTCAGGATGAAGCTATCGCATTATGGCAATGCCGTACATTTAATCATATCATAATAACAGTCGCACTTTCAGTTTGTGAGTCCTTTTCTTAGTTTATTTGAGAGGTCGAACTGAGTACTTGAGTTGCGCGACTATCTAACAACCCTCACCGTTAAGAGCTCAATGAACCCAATGTACTGGCAGAACGTATGAAATAAGGAAATCACCCACTGATTCGCTCCCTCGCTCTCTCGAGTGTGACGCTTTTACAATGCGCCTGATTGAAACTGATTTGAATTCGTTGCCCGGGCCGGGGGCTACACTACACTGTTTGACGTGAGTGTGAGTGTTCTCTGAGCAGCTCCCTTGTACCTCACAATGCCCTCCTTTGATGGGGTCTCTTTGTCAGTGGTCACGTGACCCAGCTAAATGAGGTGGGGGTACAAGTTGTTGTAGGCAGTGTTATTATTGCTCCCAGAGAGCGTCACGCGGCTCTTTGCTCCTTGTACTTCGTAGAGATTCTTTTATATATAGCGAGTTTTATGATGTGATCCCGTACATTACTGTTAATATTTTACTTTTATTAACGGAAAAGTTTCATTTTTCCTGCTTAAAACACACAGTTGATCGTATTTATTGATCAATTTAGGTTCACAGCTCATCTGTACTTTTCCAATTCCATAGTTATAAACTTGTATCTCGTTCAACTTAAAACCAAAGCAATCATTTAGATTTACTCATTTGAATGTTTCTTAGATGAGGCGAAATAAGGCTATAGCCCTTACAGGCTTACACTTATTAACTCATTTGAATTGTGTCTTAGATAAGGCGAAATAAGGCTATAGCCCTGTAATGGGAGGAGACGAACTAGCGGCCGAGGCAGCTGCCCTGAAGCAGAAGATCAAGGACGCTCGCAAGGAAGTATGTGACACTCAGATGATAAACGAAACAGGCAGCATCGAACCCCTCAAAATCTCACTTAGGATCCGGAAAACCCTCAGAGGACATCTTTCCAAGGTAGTTTATGAGCTCAGCTTAGGTACGTGTGTCTCTGGGGTTTGCTGATATTATACGTCACATATAGATTAGAAATTCCCAATCTTTTTTAAAATGGCTTATACAATGGTGTTGTTTTCAAGTATCTTTGTCAAATAAAGAAATAAGTCAGATGGGAGCTTCACACCATCCCTAACAGGTGTACGCGTTAGACTGGGCCTCAGACTCGAGACAGCTGGTATCTGCGAGTCAGGACGGCAAACTGATCGTATGGGACGCCTACACAGCCAACAAGGTGCACGCTATCCCCCTACGGAGCTCGTGGGTCATGACTTGCACCTACGCACCTTCAGGTATTCTACTTACGGGGTAGGGATAAATAGGGATTGAAACGAGAATTTCATGTGTTTTCGAGTAGATGAATTGGGATGTTAAGTCGCTATGTTAATATAGTAAGCTAAATGGATGTAAGATGTTCCATCTATCTCAAGGAAGTTCTTGAAAACATATGCCGCTGTTTTCAAGGTATTATTATTATGCATATTACATTCCCAATCCCATGAATGCCCCTGCCGCGTGACTGGCGTTATAATAACAAGTGGTGGGTTAGTGTCCATTGCTGGGATTTTATGACAGCACTATAACAATAGAGCTCATGTAGTGAGTTAACCTTTATAGAGTATAGCTGCGCCCCTTCGTATATTTACCTTAAAGAGTATAATGGGCTCACTGTCAAGGTGCGAAACATCGGGCTATCCATTATCTTTGCTTATGGTGCATATAACTGCATAACTTATACTTTAGGATCAATATTTCAGTTAAAACTGGTAAGTTGTGAGCATAATAGGAGCGAGTGTGATGAGAGTAAAAGCAACATTTTCCTAATTCCTTTCTTAGCAAAAATTGTAGGGACAGTTCAGGCTTTCTCATTGGCTAATAGTCTCTGGCCGTGCGGAAAAGACCTTTCGGATGGCCTGTTTAGGCCTTCTGAATATTGGGAAAGTGGAATATTTCAATAATATTAGCATATTTTCCCTTTTCCAATATTCAGAGGGGCTAAACTGACCATCCAAAAGGTCTTCCTCACGGCCAGAGCCCATATTCTGACTTTTAGCCAATAAGAAAGCCTGAACTGTCCCTACAATTATATTATAAACCCAGCAAAATGGCCCCAAATTATAAAAAGCCATTTTGGGGTAATTTTGATATTTTCGTCTTGTGGTGGTCCCATTATCAATATCATAGAACTATCAGAGTATCAGGGGCATTATTGTGCTGCAGTTTGTCATATTGGGTAGTAACTAATAACTGATTATTATCTGTAATCAATTATGGATGGTCATATTGTTATTATGTTAATGATTTAGCAATAACAATGGCAATTAGTGTAACCATTGCCGTATAGGTCTTTAACATGATAAAAGTCATCATTCCTAACCATCAGAAGTGACAACAGCTGCTGTTGTCACTCACACTGCCTGTCCATGACAACAGTTGTCACTGCCTGCCCATGACAACAGTTGTCACTGCCTGTCCATGACAACAGTTGTCACTGCCTGTCCATGAGATTTAACTTCTTACCAATTTCAGGTAATTTTGTGGCGTGCGGAGGTTTAGATAACCTTTGTTCCATATACAACCTCAAGACGAAAGAGGGAAACGTGAAGGTAATTATATGACTCAACCTTCTTTTA
Organism: Beroe forskalii; assembly: GCA_011033025.1. Classification (NCBI taxonomy): domain Eukaryota; kingdom Metazoa; phylum Ctenophora; class Nuda; order Beroida; family Beroidae; genus Beroe; species Beroe forskalii. The sequence continues at coordinate 16,973 of WFMF01000658.1, read as the reverse complement.
ATTTCATTTATGTTGAATTATGTTATTATGTGTCGCCATTTAAGATTTCAAAATCCCATTTGATTCTTGATCTGAGCTGATCATTTTAGAAAACTAAAAAAGGCACATTTTTTGGAGGCCTGAATCAATAATCCGGCTCTTTTAATTTCTGGAAAGTAATTGTAGTATCCTTTGAAAAAAAGAATTGTGCAAAAATATTAGTCGTAGACGAGGTTTCAGGTTATATCTAGACCAAGCATGGAGGTCACTTTGAAAATAGCGTCATGAGATATGGCCATTTCATGGGTTTTAGAGGGTTTATGGCTGAAATTGCCAAATTACTAAATACGATAAAATTCACTACAAAATTAAGTTGTCCTTCAATTTTGCTTTTGACATAACAACTTAATGATCAGCTCGTCGAGGCGAATCGAACTGGATCAAAAGAGAACTTCTTCCAGTAAAAAGTTTGTTTTCGGGCCTCATTTCTGACCCAAAACCACCGTCAAAATGTTGGTACATGTCCCGGTCATGCTGGCTGACTCCTTTCCAAAATCTCCTTTTCAAAATTTTCTTTTCAATATTAACAGGCCTTAACTTCCCTCCCTTAATAAGATGATGCCGTGGGGGTACATCTTATGACCCAAAATCCATTATCCCATGTCTCACTTTGAATAACCTTTGCTACTTTGAATAACCAAAACGTCACAAAAAGACTATCTGATTAGCCCATATAGCAATCATCGAAGTGAATTTATATTGGTTTTTCTGAATCTGAATGACATGCTGCATTGACGTTTCAGACTTTCGAGCCTTTTCACTTCGCACCACTGATAGTACAAGACAATGTGACGCTGTTCATTGAATCACCACCTTGCCCCTGGTGCCCCTAATATAATGGGTTTTATAAGCAGTATACACTATACTTGGTTACCTGCCAGGTTACGAGAGAGCTAGCTGGACACAATGGGTACCTGTCCTGCTGCAAACAGACAGAAATGGCTGATTTCGGGATTCTGAAGTATGGTATGTCTTTCTTAGGTCGTCCATGGATGGCGTGCAAATTTTCAGCTCAATCGGCCAAAGCTTTTCAATTTCGGATCTTGGGTGCCTCAGAAATGAAGACCTGCCTGGATCACTGTTTTGAGAGGTAAAAATAGGTTTTTTGGATTTTCAGGAAAACAAAGGAAAACTGGCGAATATCATTGGTTCAGTGGTTTCAGGCGCATAATTTATGACCAGATACACTTCTATTTGACCACCCATGAGACATCTACGCCCAATAAGGGCGAAAAAAGGCAGTTTTAGGCCGAAAACGCGATTTTAACCCCCCATAACAGACAGAAAATGGCTGATTTCGATTCTGAAGTATGGTATGTCTTTCTTAGGTCGTCCATGGATGGCGTGCAAATTTTCAGCTCAATCGGCCAAAGCTTTTCGATTTCGGATCTTGGGTGCCTCAGAAATGAAGACCTCCTGGATCACTGTTTTGAGAGGTAAAAATAGGTTTTTTGATTTTTCAGGAAACAAAGGAAAACTGGCGAATATCATTGGTTCAGTGGTTTCAGGCGCATAATTTATGACCAGATACACTTCTATTTGACCACCATGAGACATCTACGCCCAATAAGGGGCGAAAAAGGCAGTTTTAGGCCGAAAACGCGATTTTAACCCCCCATAACAGACAGAAAATGGCTGATTTCGGGATTATGAAGTATAATATGTCTTTCTTAGGTCGTCCATGGATGGCGTGCAAATTTTCAGCTCAATCGGCCAAAGCTTTTCAATTTCGGATCTTGGGTGCCTCAGAAATGAAGACCTGCCTAGATCACTGTTTTGAGAGGTAAAAATAGGGTTTTTTGGATTTTTCAGGAAAACAAAGGAAACCTGGCGAATATCATTGGTTCAGTGGTTTCAGGCGCATAATTTATGACCAGATACACCTCTATTTGACCACCCATGAGACATCTACGCCCAATAAGGGGCGAAAAAAGGCAGTTTTTAGGCCGAAAAACGCGATTTTAACCCCCCATAACAGACAGAAAATGGCTGATTTCGGGATTCTGAAGTATGGTATGTCTTTCTTAGGTCGTCCATGGATGGCGTGCAAATTTTCAGCTCAATCAGCCAAAGCTTTTCAATTTTGGATCTTGGGTGCCTCAGAAATGAAGACCTGCCTGGATCACTGTTTTGAGAGTAGTCAGGGACGAAATGGAATCCCGTGCATATGGAATGTTAATAAGGAGTTAGGGACGGATTCTGGTACTTTAGACTATGCTGAATCGATCTAGACCTGCCGCCAATTTTTATTTCGATGGCGGCACCCATTTTGGGCCACGCCCATTTTTGGCCTGTAGATGACGAAAATGAAGCAACTAAAATACTATTTTTGACATCACATGGCATGTAGGGTATCAAAATAGGGGTTTTTAGGGACGAGAAACAAGTTGCAATAGTTGGTTTCACTCAAAAATGTTCCTGGGATGAGATACACTCAGTTTTTTTTATAAGAAACTTATTGAAATCCTAGGCTACAAGTTTCTTATTTTTTCACGATTTTGAGCCTAAAAGTTTCTTAATCGGTTTCTTAATTCTACATACCGACATACCGTACGAAAAATGTCTACGAAATTTCCAACATAGGAACCTACTGTGTAGACTGTAGTTGAGGATTAGAATCGAACCTTCTGATATTTTCAGTTAAATTATACACTTTTAAGCATGTACCTATCTTAAAAAGATTTGTGCAGCTGTATACAATAATGTTCAGGGATCTTCATCAAATGTTCTTCCAAAAAAGTTTGAAATTTTGAAATTTAGATAATATCTAAATCCTATAATGCTTGGAACTTTTGGAAATAGATATGGAACTGTGATAGTGTCCTGTCGCAACAACAATTTCTAAATTTATGTTTTGTGCTTTAGTATCTGGCATGTTACTTTAAACCGAAAAATCATGAAAGATTCATTTTCTAAATTTCTATTCTATATTATGATCAATTATCACATATCCAGTGTAATACTGTAATAGAAGTTCAATAGAAGTACATACTAGATTAGTTTCGGAATGTTCACAATCAAAAAATGGGGGTCTGGGGGCGCAGCCCCCAGAAGCCAGACGTATCATGTTAAAAGAATTTCAGTTGCAATAGGATTTTATACAAAAATTTCAAAATTCTAGGCTAGAAGTTTCTTAATTTCTTAATCGTAAATCAGTGAAGTTTCTTAATTTTTCCGAAATTCTAGGCTGAGTTTCTTAAATTTTCGGAAATCCTAGGCTAAGTTTCTTATAGACAGTTTCTTATAAAAAAAACTGAGTGTATGGTGACCACGCCCACTTTTGGCCATGTTCAATTACCCAAAATGTGGAAATTTTATTGTCATACTTTTAGTGGCATGATGGGTATCAAAATAGGGGTTTTCAGGGACGAGAAACACAATGCAATAGTTGGTTTCGCTAAAAAATGTTCCTGGGATGAGATATGGTGACCACGCCCACTTTTGGCCTTGCGTGATTACCCAAAATGTGGAAATTTTATCGTCATACTTTTGGTGGCATGATGGTTATCTAAATAGGGCTTTTCAGGGACGAGAAACACGATGCAATAGTTGGTTTCGCTCAAAAATGTTCCTGGGATGAGATATGGTGACCACGCCCACTTTTGGCCTTGCGCGATTACCCAAATTGTGGAAATTTTATTGCATACTTTTGGTGGCATGATGGGTGTCGAAATAGGGGGTTTCAGGGACGAAAAACACGATGCAATAGTTGGTTTCATTCAAAAATCTTCCTGGGATGAGATATGCTGGCCGTGCCCATTTTTGGCATCATGCAATTACACAAATTTTGAACATTTTATTGTCATACTTTTTTTTAATTTGTGGCATGATGGGTGTCAAAATATAGTTTTTGAGACTAGAAACACGATGCAAATGCCGGTTTTGATCAATTTTTGTGATGAGATATGGAGCTTTGTGTGATAACCCATTTAACCCAAATTTTCAAAAAAATATGGTATACTAGGTACGCATATGTGTCTTCATAGGTCGAAAACAACAGGTTGAAAAGTAGGTCGAAAAGAAGGTCGAAAGGGCATGTAGAAATTAACTGTGCCCCAGTCTGGATGGTTTTCAAAACAGGAACTATCTTTTCCTCTTGAAGATTGAAAGCATGATCTGCAATTTCCAAGCCAAGAAGGGTATTTATTGAGACCTTTCTGCCTACCTTTTCAACCTACTTTTCGACCTGTTGATTTTAACCTATGAGCACACATATCAGGTATGATATTATGATCATGATTGGTTTTTGGGGTTAAAACAAGATGAACCACCAGTTCAGCTCAAAGATGTTTCAGGGATGCGATATAGTGACATGTCCATGTAGCTATTGTTGGCCATCCATCACATAAATGGACAATGGGCATCATGTGAAAACCCATATTTTGGGAATTGAGGAACCAGCGTAATAGACAAATGAACATCAAGGTATCAAAGCAGGAATAATTCTATGAATTTATTATGTTAAAAAGCAGCTCGGTTTTTGAGTCAGCTGTCTGATTAGTTCTTATGTATAGGTTCTGTGGGGGTGTACGGTAGAATACATGCAGTGCACTCAGATACACACTATCGACAGATATACGCAGCCTTGAAACTCGGAAAAGTAGACTACCCAAGGTTAGGTTGGCACGTTTATCCCTTTTATGAGTGAGGATTTCCCCGAGCATCGAACAGCCGATCTCTCGCCTGAGTGCTAGATCATGTTGGCAGCTGATACCACTCAACCAAGTGGCAGTCCTTATGTAGGAAGGCTAAATTCGCTTTAATCACAGCCATGCAGACTCAGAGCTGAGAGCCTGCAGCCATGGGCCCATGGATACTTGCCGTTAATCTATGGCGATGGTTATGCTCTCGTGAGTGTCTGAGTGGCAGATTCCACTCAACTGCCAGAGATAAACTGGGATAACATCAGACAGACCTTCACACCTACACCACCTAGGTCTGTCAGGGAACATTCCTGATAACAGGTATCACATATTCCAGAGTTCATCATACCCAGGCTTCCCTTACACTAAGAATAACCTCCAATCACCGGCTACCATAATCTCTGCTCCCTTCAATCTGGTTTTCACAATCTGGTTGGGGCTCATCTCTATACACGGGATCTACTATGTACCAGACTCACCCAATGACGGCTTCTCCAACGTCACAGGCTGATCTCACTTATCTATACACAGGATTGCTCATACCAGGTAACCCTTACCAGGTTACCTAGGGCTACTCGGAACCAGATTCATCCTTATTCAACCTATCTCAAACCAGGAACGTTATGAAGTGAAAGCAACTATTGCATCGTGTTCCTCGTCCCAAAAACCTTATTTTGACACCCATCATGCCACCAAAAGTATGGCAATAAGATTTCCACATTTTGGGTAATCGCGCAAAGCCAAAAGTGGGCGTGGTCACCATATCTCATCCCAGGAACATTTTTGAGTGAAACCAACTATTGCATCGTGTTTCTCGTCCCTGAAAACCACTATTTTGATAACTACCATGCCACCAAAAGTATGACGATAAGATTTCCATATTTTGGGTAATCGCGCAAGGCCAAAAGTGGGCGTGGTCACCATATCTCATCCCAGGAACATTTTTGAGCGAAACCAACTATTGCATCGTGTTTCTCGTCCCTGAAAACCACTATTTTGATAACCACCATGCCACCAAAAGTATGAAGATAAGATTTCCACATTTTGGGCAATCGCGCAAGGCCAAAAGTGGGCGTGGTCACAATATCTCATCCCAGGAACATTTTTGAGCGAAACCAACTATTGCATCGTGTTTCTCGTCCCTGAAAACCCCTATTTTGATACCCATCATGCCACTAAAAGTATGACAATAAAATTTCCACATTTTGGGTAATTGCACATGGCCAAAAGCGGGCGTTGTCACCATATCTCATCCCAGGAACATTTTTGAGTGAAACCAACTATTGCAACTTGTTTCTCGTCCCTAAAAACCCCTATTTTGATACCCTACATGCCATGTGATGTCAAAAATAGTTTTTTAGTTGCTTTATTTTCGTCACCTACAGGCCAAAAATGGGCGTGGCCCAAAATGGGTGCCGCCATCGAAATAAAAATTGGCGGCAGGTCTAGATCGATTCAGCATAGTCTAAAGTACCAGAATCCGTCCCTAACTCCTTATTAACATTCCATATGCACGGGATTCATATATTGACCATTTCGTCCCTGACTAGAGGTAAAAATAGGGTTTTTTGGATTTTTCAAAAAAAAGGAAAACTGGCGAATATCATTGGTTCAGTGGTTCCAGGCGCATAATTTATGACAAGATACACTTCTATTTGACCACCCATGAGACATCTACGCCCAATAAGGGGCGAAAAAGGCAGTTTTTAGGCCGAAAAACGCGATTTTAACCCCCCCATAACAGACAGAAAATGGCTGATTTCGGGATTCTGAAGTATGGTATGTCTTTCTTAGGTCGTCCATGGATGGCGTGCAAATTTTCAGCTCAATCGGCCAAAGCTTTTCAATTTCGGATCTTGGGTGCCTCAGAAATGAAGACCTGCCTGGATCACTGTTTTGAGAGGTAAAAATAGGGTTTTTTGGATTTTTCAGGAAAACAAAGGAGAACTGGCGAAAATCATTGGTTCAGTGGTTTCAGGCGCATAATTTATGACCAGATACACTTCTGTTTGACCACCCATGAGACATCTACGCCCAATAAGGGGCGAAAAAAGGGAGTTTTTAGGCCGAAAAACGCGATTTTAACCCCCATAACAGACAGAAAATGGCTGATTTCGGGATTCTGAAGTATGGTATGTCTTTCTTAGGTCGTCCATGGATGGCGTGCAAATTTTCAGCTCAACCAGCCAAAGCTTTTCAAATTCGGATCTTGGGTGCCTCAGAAATGAAGACCTGCCTGGATCACTGTTTTGAGAGGTAAAAATAGGGTTTTTTGGATTTTTCAGGAAAACAAAGGAAAACTGGCGAATATCATTGGTTCAGTGGTTTCAGGTGCATAATTTATGACCAGATTCACTTCTATTTGACCACCCAAGAGACATCTACGCCCAAAAAGGCAGTTTTTAGGCCGAAAAACGCGATTTTAACCCCCCATAACAGACAGAAAATGGCTGATTTCGGGATTATGAAGTATAATATGTCTTTCTTAGGTCGTCCATGGATGGCGTGCAATTTTCAGCTCAATCGGCCAAAGTTTTTCAATTTCGGATCTTTGGGTGCCTAGAAATGAAGACCTGCCTAGATCACTGTTTTGAGAGGTAAAATAGGGTTTTTTGGATTTTTCAGGAAAACAAAGGAAACCTGGCGAATATCATTGGTTCAGTGGTTTCAGGCATAATTTATGACCAGATACACTCTATTTGACCACCCATGACATCTACGCCCAATAAGGGCGAAAAGGCAGTTTTTAGCCGAAAACGCGATTTAAATCCCCCATAACAGACAGAAAATGGCTGATTTCGGGATTCTAAGTATGGTATGTCTTTCTTAGGTCGTCCATGGATGGCGCGTGCAAATTTTCAGCTCAATCGGCCAAAGCTTTTCAATTTCGGTTCTTAAGTTTCAGAAATGAAGACCTGCCTGGATCACTGTTTTGAGAGGTAAAATAGGTTTTTTGATTTTTCAGGAAAACAAAGGAAAACTGGCGAATATCATTGGTTCAGTGGTTCCAGGCGCATAATTTATGACAAGATACACTTCTATTTGACCACCCATGAGACATCTACGCCCAATAAGGGGCGAAAAGGCAGTTTTGGGCCAAAACGATTTTTAACCCCAATAACAGACAAAAGGCTGTTGAGATTCTAGTATGGTATGTCTTTCAGGTCGTCCATGGATGGGCTGCAAATTTTCTTAATCGGAAGTTTTCAATTTGACCGGGGTCCGTAAAGAATGTTATTTTTAGAAAAAGGGTTTTTTTTTTTTTAAAAAAAAGGGAAAAA
>WFMF01000657.1:53489-77790 GCA_011033025.1 Beroe forskalii | reverse complement strand
ATAAATAAATATCACTATAATCTAGGTATATCAAAATTATTTGCAAAACAGAGTCTGCGTAGTATTTGATTTTCATCGGATAAATTTGTCTTTGAATCCCTCACCCCTCCCCCCATTTGCCTTTTTGTCTTACAAAAAGGGATTGAGGAGGGCTGACAGAGATCGTGGTTTGGATCAGGTGAGAAAAATAGGATTTGTGTATGGCTGTTCCATATTTACATTAGATCTACTGTAATTTCTAGAAATTGCCCGAATTGCCCTTTATATTATCAGTTGCGAAAATTTCCAGGTCCCTCTGACTTCCCCCACCCGGAATCACAAATTTATTAATTTTGAGGATTTCAGTTGAAAAAATGGAAATCTTATCGGCTGACTAGGCCCATCCTTGCGGACTCACCTCAGACTTCCGCAGATTTCTAAGCCTGCATAAGTATCTGTATGCGCACAGCGCTTCCCTCCTGAGGAAGCGTTGTGCGCAATGCAAACAGGGGTATACGTGTTTAGCAATTTCTAGCAGACTCCACTAAAATTTTTTGCCGGCAAACATCGAAGGTCCACTCAGGAGTTCCAAGCGGAATCTGCCATTCCAAGCAGACTCCACCAAGCTCTACCGCAGAATGGCTGACAGTCGGCCGAAAAATTCTCTGCCATTCCCTAGAAGGTTAGAAGAACGACCCCCTACGGAAATCGAGGCAGGAGGGGAGATGAGCGTCATCAGGAGAGGAAGCAAGCTCAAATTTTCGCTGAGAACCTCAAACCCCCTCCATCCCCCCTGTCATCACCTGTTAGCATTTGAAATCCCCGAGGGAAGTGGAAGGGCCGAGGGAAGTGGAAGGGCTGTCCTTTACTTTGGGGAGCAATATCGGTACACAGGGTCATCAGCTTCGAATGACAGCTACCAGTCGATTGCCCCGGAGATCTTCTCTCTGATCAGCAGGATCAACACCGAATTCTGCACAGATGAGGGCCCCAAGGTGAACAGCTGCCTGGTAAACCGGTACGAGGGCAGTACTGGGCACCTACCCCGGCACTCTGACGACGAACCCACTATCCACCCTGAATCGACGATCTTCACGATCTCCTTAGGGAGTGAGTGTGGCCTGAAGTTCACGGACAGGAGAAGTGGGGAAGTCGTCAAGGAGCACCTGCCGAAGCATCGCTCCCTGTACTCAATGACAAGGAGGAGTCAGGAAGTGTTTGCGCATGAGATCGAGCAGGGCTCCATGGGGAGGTGTCCGGTATAGCCTTACGTTCCGGTCAATCAGCTGAGAAACCGAGCAGCTACAGTGATCCTCGGGGACTCCAACACTGCTGGGCTGAAGTTTGGTGTTGATCCCAAGCGATCCTTCGGCCGTGCTCTTCCGGGTAAGCTGTCCTGCTATCTTCATCAAGAGCATTCAAGCTGCTGACACGCTGGGGTACTCGAACGTGGTCATCATGGCGGGGATCAACGACTTGAAAGCAGAAACCGTCAGGAATCCAAGTGACGCGGGGTATTCAATAGCTTAATATCCAAAATTAATTCGATACAGAACATTAACCCCAAAGCGCGCATATTCATTTGCCCAGTCCTCCCAACTAAGCTAGAGGAACTGAATAGGAAGGGGGTATGCTTTAATATGATGATTATCAATGAGCTGATCACCTCAAATTTTGGTGTTAGCTTTGTGGACGGCTTCCAAGGCTTTCTGGACGAGAACGGCTTGCTAAACCGTTCTTTGTCTAGGGAGCTGAATAGATTCAAGCGTCCAGATTTCCTGCACCTCAATTTGCGGGGATTAGCGAAACTAGGGTCTTTGATAAAGAACACTATCCTCCTCAGGAAGTCCGGTGGTGTTGACAAGCGAAGGAAGACAAGGGTTGACGGAACGTCCTACAGGGACGTGGCAGCACACAGAGTTCCGCAGCATGAGGGTTACCAGCCGCCATGACTGCGCTAATAAAAGAGGTATGTGTTCACTGCAAGAGGGGTATCAGCATAGGTCAGTCAATTAATGAATGCAATGTTTGTGACCGCGTTATACACACTAAATGCTTCAATAAGAAACTTTACACGTTCTTTGAGAATAATTTTTACTGCAAAAACTGTAACCATAAAGCAATAGCACGTTATAACCCGTTCAAGGAGGATCTTGAAAATGATGAAATTGAGGAAAGTGACGTCATTTTTAGTTTTTCGCAACTTATGTCGTCGTGTACAACTCATAGGGTAAATGAAATCAACAATTCATATGCAGACGTTATACAAGACCATATGGCGATGTTTTTCCAGAATATTGATGGTGTTAAATCTAATTTTGACGCTCTCGTATCATCTTTGGAACGCTTTGGAATGCTTTTCCTGAGGTGCGTTGCACTGTCGCACTGAAGGTACCTTGCACAGTGTCGCGCGCCGCAGGAGGGTATCATTGCCCGGGAGCGCGCCATGGTGCCTGCGCTCGGTGCGCTGCCATAGTGCGCTGGCTCGACGGGCTGGGGCAACTGAGTTAAGTTTAATTGTTAAATTGGGAAATTATAGGGAAAAGGAAAGGAATTATTTTGTTTTGTATTTTAAATGTATTGTAATGTTGATAAAAAATAAATTTCTTTCTCTAAAAATTTCTTTCTCTTGATGACATAATATGACTAATATGTGACGGCTCCCTTATACTTCTTTGTCAGATGTTGTCTGTCGGCGGACGAAGGCAAGGGGTCAGATAACGTCTGACAAATACTTCTTTAAATCTTTAAAGGACGAGTAAAGCGAAACAATTGTTTTCAAATATTACGTTGCCATGCCTTAAGTACAAACTGCGAGGTTCACCTGAGTAATTAGATCAAAAAACGAAACTCCTAGTACACTCAGGTCCAAAGATATCTTGCATTATTACTAAAATTAGATCGTCGTCAGACTTTCTCTATCGTGCTCTTTAGATTTACATTGAAACGTATGTGACTCAGACACTATCTGTATCTCGGTCCAGGAAGGTCATAGAGACTCCATTTTTTGCTCTAAATGTTAACAATGACCACATTTATATACAACTTGTTAACAAACATATGGTCTAAAATGATCATGAACCAAGTTAATTGGGAAACAATCATCAATGAAAACACCGCAATGCAATGTGTTCATATAGTGAAATGTGATAGCACACCGCAATAGAGAAGAAATTTTGTAATCACTATTTTCTATATTAAGCGATAGTAGGGCGTAGGAAGTAGATACAAATATAGGAATTTGACCAAATTAGTTATTTTCTCCAAGAGAAACAGTACATATCATAAAATGTGTAGGTTAAAACTCGCTTTACTCGTCCTTTAATCTTCGGCGATAGTTAACTATGCCCGGAATATGCTATTTATCGCTGCATGTGGGATTACACTATTTAGTATTTTTCACTGGCTTTTCAGTGTTTTTATCAATTTCGATATTTTGTCATAGTTAAAATTTATTATTGATTTTGTCAATTACATTGAATAACTTTTTATTTTTTCATATTTGTAAAATGCTTTTTAATAAGGTTAGGTACTATGGTAATAATTGTTATAATTGTAATATTAATCAGATTGATGTCTTGAAGAAAAATTTCTTTTTCATTCAAATATGTTAATCATTGATATGATCAAGTGGGTATGAGATTTGAAATGTTTAAATAACATTATCCTAACTTAACTTTACTTTAAATATGGCATGAAATTTAGATTACTTTTTACTTCGACTAAGTGTTCTGACAAACATGCCGCCTCCTGACAGGGAGTTAATCATGTCCTAAATTCGTCATAATCATGTCCACTACTACAATATATGTAGCAATGTTGAGTATAAAATGTGGTAAATCTATGCAAAACCTGTTTAATGTGAGTTGTGAAAGAAACCATGAAAAACCTGTTCAGGGCCTGTCAGCAACCTTGTTGAAAATCTGTTGTAAATCCAAAACCTGTCTGTGAAGAGTCAAAAAACCTCATCACAATCTGTCCAGAGCCTGTCAATAAAAGTGGACAGGGTACTGTCTGTCAGGAGAGGAACTTTTTTTCAATCCTAATTCATCAATTCATAAAAGGATAAATTTAACTTTGCAATTAAACTCTTTTGAGCAGCAGATGGTGTATTGGTATCTTAGTCTAGCTCGTGATCGAAAGATCCCGGGTTTGATTCCCTGCCGTTCCCACTGAGCTACAGGTGAAAGATACCCAGGTATCTCAAGCCTATGCAGCCACACGGTTCACCCAGGCCAGTGAACAGGAAACTGTGCATATAGTGACCCATGTTAGGAGTAATTAATTAATTGATTTTAGTGGCTTTTTGCAGCTCTACATTATTTTGTTAGTGTGGCTGTGGTTGATGGGCTTTTTAACCCATAATTCTAACAGCAACCCTAACTGGCTGACCAAGTTTATTTCATTTAATAAGATTTCATTTGAATAAGTTGAAAGTTAAGTTTATTTTATAAAATAAATAAACTTTCAACTTATTGATATGAAATAGATATGATTTGGTTACTTTTACCAGGTTACTTTTACCTGGCAATTTTACTTGTTCATCATTAAGACCACAAAGGTATTTAACAATATTCGCCTAAAGCTGAATATTAACTATTTGAGGATGCAAGTATTAAACACGAATGATGTCAAAATTTATAATCTCACTCATGGGAAAACTGTTCCTGATTGGCTTTCAGATAGAAAAAGAAGACTTCTCTTGAAATCAGATGTTGGGCTTCAAAAGAGAATACAGCTTTTACAGGAATTTGAAATGCCTATAAGTAGTCAAAAAATCTCTATTACTCCTGACAAAACTCACATCTATGTATCAGGGGTCTATCCGCCAAGACTAAGGTTTGAACTATGATAGCTAGAATAAAGATTATATAAATTGATATCAATTCAAATCAGCCCATACAGTTATCAGCAATTAATTTTAAACATTTTTCTAATACTATGAATGAATATTATATTGTATTTGAAAATTTATAGTCTTTTTAGAATAATTGCTATGCTTATATGCAAGTACAAAATTTTAGTCATAACTCAAAATCATCAGGTGTTATAACACAAAAGAGCTGTCAATGAAGTTTGAGAGAGGTATGAATGAGGAAGTTGTAGCCTTCCATATACTTTCAGATGATTGGAAGAAATTAGTTTTGCTTCAGTCAGAGAGATATATTGAATTTCATACTCAAGATGGTATATACTACAGGACCAGAATTCCTACATTTGGAAGAGATATTTCATATTATAGTCGGGCTGCAGAGCTTTTCATAGGTAAAATTCAGTTGAATCATAACAAAATCATGCTTTGATCATTACGGTACCAAATTTCATTTAAAACCTTGAAAACGTGAAAAATAATTTGACAAAAGTAATCAGAATACTGAAAATGCTATATTAGGTATCATTTTTATTTTCAGGAGCTACTGGTCCTAATGTGTATCGCCTCAATCTCTGCAAAGGAATATTTATGAATCCGTTTGAAACAGTTTCTACTGGTGTGAATGTCACACATGTGCATCATCAGCATTCTCTGCTTTTGCTAGGTGAATTCACTGAGTATTCTTTAATTTCGTTTCATTCAATCATTATCTTCAATTGCTAGGTCATTTTAATTTGCTGTTGTGGTGTAAAAATTGTGCCTAATTACATATTTTTACGAGAACTGTTAAACAAATCAGTAAGCAATATAACTATGAGATAAAGTAATAACTTATCAAATTAATAATAAAGTTTATGGAAATTATGTACCTACAATTCTGTATGTAACTGTACCCAGACTTTTCGTTTAAAATGTCCTTCTTTGCAGGTACTGACAGTGGTACTGTTGAGTGCTGGGATCCTCGATCCAGAGACCGATGTGCAACTCTCTCAGTTCCTGACTCAACGAACATAACATGTCTGCAGACCCATAAACTCCTGGAACTGGGAGTTGGGACTGAGGATGGAAGAGTTATTCTGTATGATATCAGGTCAACAAAACCTGTTTTAATGAAAGATCACCACTACAGTAAGCCTATAAACAGTATTTACTTCCATGATTCAGAAGATTACGTGATATCAGCATGTTCCAAGAGTTTCAAAATTTGGTTAAAGGATTCTGGGAAACCAGTGACCACGATTGAACCCGAAGAAGATATATGTGATGTTGCATGGTACGAAGGTAGTGGCATGTTCTTCTTTTGCGAACGAAGGTCAGAAAATGAAGACCTACTACATTCCTGCAGTCGGACCAGCTCCAAAATGGTGTTGGTTCTTGGATAACCTCACTGAAGAACTTGAGGAAAGTACTGACAATGTCGTGTACGATGATTATAAGTTCCTTACCCAAGAGGAAATAACCTCACTTGGCCTCTCTCATCTTGTTGGAACTAATTATCTTAGAGCGTACATGCATGGATTTTTCATTGATATGAAACTTTACCGAGAGGTAAAAGATATTGTAAACCCATTTGCTTTCGAGGAATACAAGGACAATCTCGTGATGAATAAGTTAGAAAGTCAGATAAAGGATAGAATTAAAGTTAAAAAGCTACCGAAAGTCAATAAGAGACTTGCCATTAAAGACATGCACAAGGGATCTAAACTGCTTGAAGATGACCGATTCAGTTCATTGTTTAACAATCCTGACTATAATATCGATGAAGAGAGTGAGCAGTATAAACTCATCAACCCGACAGTTCGTAAACACGATGCTACCAAGAAGAGTGAATTTGAAGATTACTTGTCACAATCTGCTTCGGAAGAGGATGAGGAAGAGGAGGAGGAAGAAATAAAAACCATCAAACGGAAGGGATCAATGAAGCTCGTTAGCGTTCAAGATGAAAGTAAATTATTCTCCAACGGTAAATCGCTTTCACTGACTCACATACCTCTGGGGGAAAGGCTTGATGACGTCACCACCAGTCACGCTAATCACTCTTCTACAGCTCAGCACCAGGGTGAGGCAGTAATGAAAATAGAAGAGAGAAAACCCACCAATAGGAGGACTGAGGAAGCAAAGCAGAACCAATCGGAAAAGAGAAGATTGGGAAGATCAGCTTCTTCTTTGCTCAGAAAACAGCGTGGGAAATTTTGGAGAGGAAGGAAAGTTGGGTGATTTACAAAATAATATTTTATTTCTTTCAGTTTTCATTTATTCCGTGCATCGAGAATTGTTTTTAACATTTAAGTTATTTTAAAACTGAATCACTGATTGATGAAAAATCAAAAACATTCGTTGAATTTGAAATATGGTGGGTTTGACATTTTCTTGGTTTGTTTATTCACATTGTTTCATTGGCGTCGTAATTTCTATAACTGATAAATAAATGCTGAAATATGAATAGACGTAGAGGTCATAATAATAGTATCGTATTTGTATTTTGTTATAAAGTTATAAGAGAAGTCAATGAGCATGGACCTAATAATTGTACCATGTAACATATTTTTAATGTAATTTTTGCTAAAATTTTGCAATTATTTAGATTTCCTCTGTATTTTCGCTGTTACTGATCAAAGCATCCTCAATAATTCCCTCTCCACCACTGTAGAAGATGTTTGGAGGTGTTCCAGTGAGCAGTAACACGTATCAGGAGTGTGTCTTAGTGGGCAGCACTACAGCAGAGCAGACCCGTGCTCTCAGCTCCAGATTAGAGGTAAGAGCTTATGATACTCTCTGATAATTAAATATATCTTCGAGCGTATAGAACCAAATTTATCGTCTCCCACCTGTGCAACCGCCTCGACTTCGTTTCGGTGGCATCTAGACAGCTGAGATGGGTCCTTCTCGTGTTGCACGAGTTTTTGAAATTTGAAGAGTGATGCCTATAAAAGTATAAAGCTAAAAGAATTTTCTGGTGAACAACAAATAGACGGGTCTGTAATCACTATAATTATAGTGCCAATTCACCCAAACTACCCCCAAAGTACAGCTGTATTTAAATGAAGCACATTTCAACTCCTGCGCAGAAATTTTTCGTATTTTTTCGAGAACGATCCAAGATAGCGACCTGGGACCATGCTCCTACAACCTAATGTGCCCATTGCGCATATTTTAGAGTGGTTGCTCAGCTTTCGGCTTTGTATCTCAAAAAGAAACCGAGATATCGCCAATTAAAGCTTTACCCCATGCTTGGGTAAAAAGGAGTCCGCACTCAGGGTTCCCAAGGAATTTTTAGCCACCTATGAACTGCCAAAAACCTTCTTACATCTTTGGGAGGATTTAGTTCGCCCCTGTTTTAGCTTGGGGCAAATACATCCCTCACTTTAAGACCTCATCATTAAGTCTAGAAATGGGGGGTCATTAATAAGATACTAAAATGCTGTAATTAAACCATTCCTGTAGCAGTTATAGGTTAGTAGGTTGCAGCACTGTATCCTATGACTTCGATAAACTGTGAAAATCACTATGAGAATAATCGTGCTAGACCAATAAATTCCAGTAGTTTGTATAAGAAAGGAAATCCTGTAATCTATCTTTGAAATATCAAATTCGCCTGGCAGACTGTCCTTTGCAACTAATTACTACTAATTCCTTTCTCATACAAACTACTGAAATTTATTGGTCTAGCACGATTATTTCCATAGTTTAAGGTTGTGAATCGATGACGTGATTTTCACAGTTTATCGAATTGAACTGTGAATTCACTATAATTATCAACTATAATTATCGTGGTTAATTATAGTGGATTTATACTGTAACGACGGACCGCATAAAATTCCGTGCGTGGGGTCATCAATTATACAGCAGAATAAGGCCTAAGGATGAGACTCGACAGCGATATGGAAAATGAACACCAGCACTGGCGTTAAGAGAGAGAGATAAGCCTGGCGTTAAGAGAAAGAGATAAGCCTACGTGGCAAGTGGTTGTGCTTCAGTAGTGTACGCCGTTTTGATCCTCGTCTCGGAATCTTTTTCCATATCGCTATCGAGTCTCATCCTTACCCCTATTCTGCTGAATAATGTATGACCCAGGCACGGAATTTTATGCGGTCCATCGTTACAATATAAATCCACTATAATTAAAGAATTAATGAGTCCACTTCGATAATCTGTGAAAATCACGTGGCCAGGTAGCGCAGTGGTTAAAAGGCATCGTACTTTCAATCGAGAGGTTGATGGTTCGATTTACGGCCGTGCCTATCGTGCTAAGGGTGAGAATTCTCACCTACGCAGCCACACGGTTCACTCAGCCGAGCGTACAGGAAACTGTGCGGGAGGGTTCAATGAGGAGCTGCCCATTGCAGCGAAGTTTCTGGCGAATAAAGTATGGATTACACTTCCTTAACCGCCACTGGCTTGATTACCTTTGAATCCTTCGATTCCTGTCATTGGCTGTTACAGCTGTTGGAATAGAAGTAAAGCTTTCAAAAAAAATAAGCCTACGTGGCAAGTGGTTGTGTTTTAGTAGCGTACGCCGTTTTGTTTCTCGTCTCTGAATACACATAATACTGTAAACTTTGGCTCCAATCTTCTTTTACAATTATTTAACCGATAGTTTTCTTGAGCACCGAAAGGACTATCAGTAAATATCCATCCTTTGAATTGTGAAATCTTAAATCCCCCTAATTGTCCCCTTGAATCGCCATTCTGTATCGCGTGGCCTTGCGTGAACTTTCTTTGCTTTTTAAAGATAATTAGATAAATGCCAAGCAGTGATTTGCCATGATCCCATTACTTTTTTCCTTGGTTTTCATCCGTGGAAGCAAAGGTGAGGCAGAATTATGTACTGTATTTTGTCGTCAAGATTCTACAATGTACGTCACTCACTAGGTAGTGACTCACTAGCTAGTGAGTGACTAGGTAGTGACTCACTAGCTAGTAACGGATTGCGTAAGTGATTCACTAGGTCAGTAAACGACCGAGTACTCGGCCTCGGCCTCGGCCAAAATCGGCCCTTTTTTCAAACTCGGCCTCGGTCTCGGCCAAATTTTGCTTCATTTCGCCGAGTTTTATACCTAGCTAATTGCCAGAATCTTATGTGTTATTTCAAAACTTAGACTGAATTTTAGGGGTCAAAAAAGCTAAAATTTTCTCTGGATTAAAATTTAACAAATTTACCCGATTCCATTGGCAAAATATTCTTTTAAAATAGTTTTACAGAAAATCATAGCAATATTAAATTGTAGCTTCACGAAAGTTATATGAACTCGGCTGAACTCGGCCTCGGGCTCGGTCTCGGCCTCGGCCTCGGCTCCGGCCTTGACGATGCAAACTCGGCCTCGGCTAAGAACCTGAACTCGGTCGTTTACTGCACTAGGTACTATTTTAAAAGTTTACCGTCAGGTTAAAATCATTGGCAGAAAGCTCGTTTAATAAAGATAATTTTTTCTTCGTGAAGATTTGTATATATTTTTAGAATTTTTTGATGGTAAAACTGAAATTTTTGGTAGCTCCTTGAATTAATTATGAATATTTCAATAATTAATTTGTATTTTTCGAATTGAGGGAAAAACGATTTTAATCTGAAAGTAATCTTAATAAGGAAAAGTAAATTAAAGACGTAGAACTAAATCAAATAAATTTCAACACTAAATACCCGTCTATTTAGCTGGAATTAGCCTCATCCTAGTACCTAGAGAGTCACGTTCTACGCAATCCGTTACTAGCTAGTGAGTCACTATCTGGTCACTCACTAGTTAGTGAGTCACTACCTAGTGAGTGACGTAAATGGCATACGAGCCATGTATAATTATCGGCCAGAAACCGATTTTGTACCTCATTCACTATTTCTCGATAAATTTTCTCGACATTTTTGTCAATTACGGTTTCTTTCTCGTTCTTTTAAGAAAAACATTGGTAAGCTTGCTGCCGTGACACTCAGTTTTGTGATAAGTAACTGTCTAGTGTCTAAGAAACTGAGCTAGGATTCTGGGTATTCTGAATAAATAGAGAAACTGATCTGATATGGCCTGGTTTACTACAGTGATCCACAATAAGAACCCATGTCTCGCAGGGGCCGAGGTAGTCTGCTCGTCTTCTCCAGTGGCGGAGCTCGTTTGTAACAATCTTAATGTTTACTGCGAATACGTTGGTTCTTCTCATTCGGTTGAAATGTGCTGGAAGGCCTGTCTTGAAAGGCCTCACTGTGTTCAATTTGCCTGGCGTATGTCAAGCCAGGGCTGCTACTTGACTAGAGATGGGACCATAGAGAACCATTGCTCTGCTGCGACCAGTGACACAGAGGCTACATCCTGGATATTTTGGATGTTTTTAAGGACTAGTTGCGTCCAGAAAAGTCCACCGAAAATAGGTAGGTTTTCGGAGATGATATGAAAATAGAATTCCCTCCGAACCTATCGAATCTGTGTTTGATTATCGGTTTCACTTCATAATGAAGCGGAAAATCTCAATTAGTACTTTAGTAGTAAAACACTGTAAGTTACAGTAGTTTCCATTAACTTACCTTTGCAATATTATTGGTACGATGAAATACAGACATGGAATAATGAACATGGACCATTTAATTTGATCTAATGAAATTAAAAATTCACTGCTATTATATTTATATTAACACAGATATCAAATATTAAACACTTTCAATACAGTTATATTAGTTCTTTTAACTTATTATATTATAAGTGTTCTGTAAACCACCTGAGTGATTCACTATGCCAGTGTGGCGGCCTGTGCCATAACAAGCACTGTGCAACACAAGACTCACTAATTAATTGGGTCAAGGCCTCCACTCTCGGGCAGGTTTCATGATCTGCCAACAGAAGGGGTAAAGGGTGAGTGGGTGTGGACTGTGGAGGGGCTTATGCCATAGGTGGGGGTTTGTTGGATGTCTTGATGGTGCCATCTTTGGTATTTGGTCATACTAAGTTGGGTCCATTGCAGCTAGCATATTATAAGTTACTTAGTACATGAGAATAAGTCCAGTGGGGGAGGACAGAGGGAAAGCACCAAGGTATGGGTGCGGCCCGGCAAATATATTTAACGCCCGAGGCCAGTGCACGGCATCTGATGATGATATTACTATCAGCTCACGCTGGTGAGGTAGTTCCATGGAATGGAGGATCGTTAATTAATATTTCCTTCTTTCCTTGCGTTTTCCAACGAACTGAACGAATCCAGTTCATCGTTGATGGCACATCTCCCATCAATTTCAGGACCCATGCACTACTCATCACATTTCCAGAATGGAAATCCCTGCTTAAGAATCTAAATGCTAATAACTGGTATTTCCTTGTGTTTAAAACAAGTTTTATTTTTCTTAATCCAAACCTCTGTGTCGTCTGCATCCACGTGCACTCTTTTCTCAGAGGCTACCATAAAAACAGGGAATGTGTCTTCTCGGAGAAGTAAAAAAACCTTTCAGCCTCAAAATATGAAAATTAAACAGACAAAAAATCAACCTACATTTTCATTGATTTGACTTTATGATTCTTTTTTTTCTTTCTGAGTGCTCTGACACTACTCAACCCCTCAGGGCATATCAGACCGTGTCCCTGAGCAAGACGACTACCACAAGGTGTTCTATACCCTCAAAGCCGTGAACAGCGTGGTGAAGTTAGCGTTTGTTAAGAAGCTGCCGTCCAAGGAGCGGACTGCTAAACCCAGCATGGGTGCCATGATCCTCGAGTACCAGGGAACTCCGGATACACAGGTGTGATTGCGAGAAATAAGTTGGCTGAGAATCACCCGATTTACATCTATAAACAAACTCTAGATTGTGCATTAGTGATTGAAACTTCATAATCCTCGACACGTTTTCTCAAATTCAGTTGAAAAATAATTTCGAATTTTCTATCTGTTTTCACGTTTTCAACGATCTCGTTTGTTAACGATCATTTCTCGTAGCGAGTGATTTGTTTTCAGGTCCACGATAAGCTCGTAACTCGGACTGTAGTCAAGTCGCACGTGTGTTCGAGTCCTGCTAAATTCCTTACTGACTTGGGCTTTAAACAGGACTACGAGGTCGTGATGCGGGGAAAGCGATACAAAACCAAACAGATCGAGATATCCGTTTACAAGGTATGAGAAACAAGCCCAAAATGAGAGGCACCCGCCACCCAGTTTTTCTTTATCAACAACGCTACCTCGTTTACAACAATACCTCGTGGCTTGTTAACAACGGTATCTTGTTAACAACAATACTCTGCAGAAGCTAATAAGCGGGGGAGACGATAGCAATTTTCAAGAAAAATGTCCAGGCCAGGTACACTTAAAAAGAACCCTCTAAGCAATTTTTGAAATTTTTATCACATTAAGTGCAAAATTTACTCAGAAATGGTAATTTTTTGTTCTTTTCTCCATATTTTTTGGTAATAAGTTTGTAAACATGGCTAAGCGATGGTCTGGCTAGCATAAATCAAAGAAATTTCGATTACTCCATGGGCAAAAACAATTTAGGAGTAAATCCGTCTCATCAGAAATCCAGGTCCACCCACTTATTTGGCAACCCCCCATTAGCACGAAATTCTCAAATCTTCTACAGTTCTACCCCGGTACGCTTATTTCAAACCCCCCGCTTATTAGCTTCTGCAGAGTACCTCGTTTGAAACGGTATCTCGTTAACAGCGGTACCCCATTAACAACGGTACCTCATTGAAAATGGTACCTTATTAACAACGGTACCTTATTAACAACGGTACCTTATCAACAACGGTACCTTATTAACAACGGTACCTTATTAACAATGGTACTTTGTTAACAATGGTACCTTATTAACAACGGTACCTTATTAACAACGGTACCTTATTAACAACGGTACCTTATTAACAACGGTACCTTATTAACAACGGTACCTTATTAACAATGGTACTTTATTAACAATGGTACCTTATTAACAACGGTACCTTATTAACAATGGTACTTTATTGACAATGGTACCTTATTAACAACGGTACCTTATCAACAACGGTACCTTATTAACAACGGTATTTTATTAACAACGTTACCTTATTAACAACGGTACCTTATTTACAACAAATTAAGCAAGAAAAGACAAGCGTACACAAGACAACTCATTGAACTAATGACAAGAACGGCAGCGCATGTCTTTATATATGTTGCTTGACACCACTCAGTCATCAATGACGAACGGCGACGTATGCACATTCCACATACCATCTCTATGACGTTGACACCACTCTGTACCCAATCAGACATGACGAATGATGTTACGTGCACATACCAACTGTATGATGTTGACACCACTCAAGCTAGTGAGCCTAGCTTGAGGTTTGTTGACAAAAGTAATACCAAGCGATATATTACTGAATTAGGTTGAGACAAGGAATCCTCCAGGTAAGCCTGCTCCGCATCGACTTTGGCTACGTGGATGGTTAAAATTTCCTAAATTCTAATCCGAAAATTTTGTCCAGGATTCAGGAATCATATTATAATTGCCCCACTCGTCCCAATTCCGTGGTCACATTTTGTTGTATTTTGCGTAGAACGCGGAACAATTTTAAAGTTCACGGATGAATTTTGTAGCGCATTTCGGATTTAAATACTAGCGAATTACGAACGAAATGAAAATTGAAAAGAGTCTCGCGCGTTCCCGCAATGACGCCCGTACAAGTCACCCAATAGACGATGTTTACCACACAGTGAGGCTACCACATTGCTTGTAGGGTGTACTCTGAGTCGCGAACCTTCCCCTTTCTAGCTCTTCCTCATCCAGTGGTTCGGTTACTGTGCGACATGTGTGGTACTGCCTTGCCTTATTACTGCCAATTCCATTGGATTACAGCTGTTGCCGTGACACTCTCGCAGTTCATGCTTTATTGCCTTTTCAGCCCGTAACAGGAAGTGTTCGATTCCTTCATGCAGCACCCACAAATTTAAGATAAATTTCATCGGATCAGAAATGCAGGCCCATCCGATTATTTTGCAGGAAACTTTGAAACCCTCCACCCTATTTCGAGTATGCAAGTTATTAAAGTTAGAATTCCCATTGCAAACTGTTGTACTAAGACATTTACTTTCAATCGTTATCAATTTTTTGTAAATTCAAAATATGAATGTCTCACGTGAAGAAAATCTTTATGTAATCAGCACCTTCAATAAAACAGTTTTTTGCTTCCCAGACTTTTCGAACCATCTGCTTTTAGATTGATTCAAACTGTTCAGTGTTCATGACATTGACCAAAGAAAATTTATCTCCTGTTATTTAATTGAATTTGAGTGGCCCAACTCAGGAAGAACCGAAAACTAATCGTTACACACAAAGAACACCAAACCGTATAAAACTAGTTTGTTCTCCAACAAGTGATTGAACCAGGCTGCCACCAAAAGTGTTGATGCTCACCTTGGAATATTGTCTAATTTTCTCGAAAGCTTGTGGCGGATCTGTGTAAAGTGGTATATTGCTGAAGGGTTGACACTCTACATAATTATCATAATCAGATAAATCAATGATCCTTGTGCCGTAGTCACCTACATGACGTTCTGCTTGCCAAGCATAAACATAGAATTCCAATGGTGTATTGCCAGCTGTTTTCTTGTAGTTAAGCTTCGGGACCTTATCAGGGAACAATGTCATCGTGAGTTCCACTTGAACCGGATTTTCGAAAGATATCTTTTTCAATTCGAAAGAAAATTCAAGGATGATTTGACCACCAGATGCCACAAGTGCCATAAGTACAGGTTTGATGTTTAAACGGATTCGATCCAATCGTAATTTTGATACGTCGTACCACATAGTCCTGCTATAAGAAATGGCAGGGAACGAATGCTGTGAAATGGCTTCCAATATTCCTTTGATCACGATTGTGTAAGACTTCAAGGAGTTGTTATCGATTTTACTTGCAAATCTTTGTACGGTTTGAAAAACCATATCCACGAATGATTCCATGTCAAAAGATGCTGTTTTGTTGACGGAGACCCATGTGAGAAGGGACTCGATTACACCAAACTGTTCATATTTATCTTTGACAAGTAGTGGTAGAATAGTAATTCCATTAGCATCAAGAATTCCCCAGGCAGAGTACAAATTATGTCCACTGACTTTCAAAAACTCTGACAGTGATAGGCAAGTAGTCATTTTCTCTTTCATTTTCAGTTTACATCTATTCACATTTTTGTACTCATCCTGTGGCATATTATCAAAATTCTCTATCTTATCAAACAGTTTCTCAAACGGTTTCCACTCGGGTAAGAAGGAAATCAGGGACATCTTATCTAAAAACTCATCTTTATCGAGTGATTTCAGAAAAAGCTTGTAATTTGATTCGTCTATGAGGAATGTGATCCAGGCAACATACTGTGGGATGAGATCTTGATGAAGGAGCATTGGCAGCAATTCTTTCTTATCAGTAACTTTTGAAAGTATGACTTCCACCGGATTGATTTCTTCATAATCGGGAGAGCATGCCTTCCTATTCGAGTTTTCAATTTTGACCTGGAAAAGTAAATCGGTTTTAAGAAACATCCTGCATGGTTTGTAAACTATCTCTCGAAGAGATTCTGTAGTTATGCTCTTTCCTCTATGAGCCTTGATAGCACTTATAGAACCATTGAAAAGTAAGCCTACATTGTCTAGGTTCCATCTGTATTCGCCCATCCAATATAAAACACTATACATTGCTCGAATGTCAAAAGCCACCATGAACTTAAGAATGTCTTGGAAGTTCTTCAGGTTTAGCTCAATTGAACCTCCGTAAAGGATGGACAAACATTCCCTAACATGATCGTTGTCCTTCAGTTGTAGTTCCCCACTTTCTTTGACCAGCTCCCTCAAGACACTGCTGTGTTGTGCTAGAAGTACTGCACTACATTTGATGGTCTCTGTTTTGGTCACGATATAAAATGGATCATGGTAGTCCTCCTCCAAAAACGATGTAGAATCAGTATCGGACTCAAACTCCACAGTGTTGGAAGCCATGTCTAAGGTTGTATTTGAAGTCATTGGATTACAATTCATATATCATTATCTTCATTGATCTGGTTTATTAGGGCCAATCTCACTAGATTGCTAATTCCATAAATTTGTTATTTCAAGTTTAACTGTCAGTCAAAATGAAGAAGATCAAGAAGTGAAAAAGTAAGAAAATATGGGGGCCACTTTGATCATTGTACCAATTAAATGTACATACATTAAGTTAAACAATATTTCTACCAATAAATTATGTTCATAATAATAATAATAAAATAATAATAATAATATCCAATTTGCCAACATCTATAAAATAAATTGACGCGCACCGATTGGGCAATGGGCCCATTTTTGGATACTTCCCGAGGCCGCAGTCCGAGGGATATACAGCGCTAAGACCCGCAGCCCATAGGGTTCGAGTCTAAACTCTAGCCAATATTGACCTGCTCAGGCAAGGGTCTATTTAGAATGTATGTACGTAAGACATCAGTATAAAACATTGGATCACTTTATGTGAAAAGAATGGAAAAAGTCAAAGGGGACAAACAGGCATTTTTGTAACTGTATGTCCTTTTTGTCTGCTTGTCCTTTTTGTCGGCTTGTCAAAAATGAATAAAATGGACTAACCAGACAAAATTGACAGATTCATCAAAATGGACACATCTCTTTTGTCCACTCTTGAAAAGTGGACAAATTTTATAAATCAGACAAAATGGACATGTCGTCACCTATAAATAAAAAGGGTCTAAGTCGACATAACCCCTTTTAAAGTGTTTTGCTTATTCTTGTACTAGATCTCATCAAAATCTTTCACCTAGTTTTTATTCTATCAAAAAATATCATTCCTGTGATGAGATATGATTTTTTGAAGTTTCATATTTACATACAATTACATTGTGCAAAAAAACTTTTAATGCGTTTTTCTCAAAACTTGATTTTTTGACGTAGACCCTTTTGATTTGTCAGTGACGATGTAGCATTTTGTCTTCCTGTTTGATTTTGAAAAGCAGACAAGATGGACCATGTAGACAAGTTGTACAAAGCAGACATTTCCATTTTGTCTGATTTTACCACATCTGTTTTTTGGGAAAAATAAACAGGGACACACCCCCCCCCCCTAAGGTGAGATTACTCAATCCCTATGATACTTACTGTTCAGGAAAACCAAATTGGTACAAACCTCAATCACTGTAGAAAATTCTTCCAGACTCTAATCTATTTCTACTGTATGATAGAGCTATGCTAGAGGGGGGAAGATGTAACTCAAACTGGGTACTCCTTATAATAACCATGAAGGAACCATTGAATTAATTTGTATTTGAATTAATTTTCACTGGCAATGAAACAATGAAATTGTATTTTCATGGTCTGCACCTCAGATGTGTCATGTGATGGGGAAAATTTTCAATTAAAGCGGACAGAACTTTGCACACATCACTTATCATGGTGTGACTCATTTAGATCTAGTACTGATCATTTCTTGCTGTTCACTTGCACACCATTGCCTTTTTCAGGACCATGTCAGATTACAGGTCAAGAAAAATCTAGCGGCATCAAGAAAATAAGAAGAGAAGAAGTCAATCTTATTCTTGGCTGTATTATCACATAAGCTGCAATGGTAATGACCTGAACAGAGCCCCTCAGTTTCGATTCCTTGTTTAACATGCTGTACAGCAAGGATCTACATTGAGTTCAACATGGTTAGGCACATAGTCACCATTAGTCATAAGTCATTCTTCTCTATTTGAAACTATTTTTGAAATGAAAATTGAAAATAAAGGCTGTCCATAAAATAAAGAATGATTTCTTCAAGGCATCAATCTGCAAGACTTTTCTTCAACTCTGTACTTATATGCCACCTGCTGAATGAAAATGAAAATTATAAGGGAGAGGTGGTATTAAGGGGAAATGGATGGAAGGTGTTGGGTGGGTGACAGCTGGTGATAAGAAAACAATTACAATGATATCACAAAAATATTAACAAACAAGGAGTGGTGTCAGGATGGGTGTCACTTAGTTTGAGGAGAGGATTCCTGAGTCCACAGTCTTGAAAGTGGATAAGATCCAAGGGCGGTTAGGGTTCCAGAGTAACTTCACTTTGGAGGACTGTCTGTTCTGTTCATGGAGGGGTTTCTGGCAGTGATGACTGCTTGTTCTGTCAGGTCCAAATGGGAGTGGGAAGGAAGTGATTGAGGATGTGAATGACATTCCAGAATATGTGGTGATAGAGTGAAGTGCAGGAGATTTAACTCTCTATGCAGCTTTGTCAATTACATTGCTGTCTGAAGCATCATTTGTCTTCCTTTTTTCTGTTTAGGAGCTGTAAGTCCATTGTATTTGGTTATGCACTCAATGTAGCTGATATTGTAGATGGTGTTGGGAGTCTGGGAGGGGAGAGTTTTTTTGTTTTCTTAGTGCATTATTATTATTATTATTAAATCATGATAATACATAACAAAATTACATTATCAACCTCTTATCGTAGGTGTAACATACCATTGTAAAAAGCTAGTAAAGTCTAATGAATTTATTAAAAGCGTCATCTGATAAAGGATCACAAAGTTATCAAGATTGGAAGGTAAGGAAAGCTAGGTCAGACTGGGGCTTTGTGAATTATGAATGGAAAGCTTCAATTGATTCTAGATACTTTCACACTATTTTGAATTCAATTTTATCAATACAATAGGTTTGGATGTGATCAATGACTTTTGGGGCAGCAGCATTATAAAGCCTCAGATAAAACTAACAAATCCTAGAAGCCCCAGCTGATTAATTTTCAGGATGCAGTTTTTATAGGAGGTGCCCAACTCCTGCTGCTTTGTCAGGCCAGCCATTCAAATATGCAGTCATATCATAATAATAAATAAATAACAAAATTTCATGTAGATAATTAATGCAATTCAATAAAATTCACTAACCACCACCTCACTTGCGAGTGATGGCAACCCTCCAATGTGGAGCATTCTGTTGGGACCTGCCTTGCTTGCACTACTAGTCTGACTAGCCCCCTTACCTGGGAAGCCAGGTGATACTACTCTTTCAAGAAGCAAATGAGGGGGGAGTGCCCCTCCCAAGATTGACTACCTTGGTCCATTTGGTAAGTTGCCTCTAGGGCATTGTCCTTCTAATATCTAGTACTGTGGAGTTGATGTAGTTGCACTGACATGTGTTGTTGGTGTGTGTGTATGTGTGTGTGTGTGTGAGAGTTTTAAGTTCAGTGTCCACTGTCCTCTTGGTAGTTCTCATATAGAGACTGATTTCCTTACTTCCTTTTAGGGTAGGATTCTGGTAAGATATAACAACCATTAAAGAATAAATCCTTCTAAACACATCGATCTGCACGGGGGGGATCATGGATTAAGTGCAAGACACGAGGGGTACTAAGTGATTTTTTGCCCAATTTTGAAATACCACCCACCACCCCTTCAGATAATCCCATTAACTAAGTGATATTTGGCACCATTTGTAGTGACCCACCCCAAAATTAGCATAAAAACCTATCCAAGCGGCAGAACGTCCCCTGTACTAACTGATATTTGTCACTATTTGAAGGTACCCACCCCTAAATGAGCATAAAACGCTGCAGATTGTCCCATGTACTAACTGAAATTTGTCATGTTTTGTAGGGACCCACCCCAAAATGAGCAGTTTGTCCCGTACTAACTGAAATTTAATACAATTTGTGGGGACCCACCCCAAAATTATGAGACGTCATCTGGCAAAAAGTGCCCAAATATGGAAAAATATGCCATTTGGACTAAGTGATTATGATTTTCCCATAAGGTGACCACCTCAGTTAGTACAGTGGACTAAGTGATTTCGCCAAGGGCCAAACACCACCCACCCCGGCCTCGTGTCTTGCACTTAGTCCCTGATCCCCCCCCGATCTGCAAGACTTTTCTCCAACTTTGGACTTGAACTTTGACACAATTTCTTGAGAAATACTATGTAAGAACAGCCAAATCCAAATGAGTCACACCTAGATGATTGGTGTGCAGGCATCTTCAGTCCAATACCTACCTCAGCTTTCGGAGTGTTTGATTTCTGCTAGAGGGTCAATCTCTTTGGTCTATGCTCCCGCCCAGGGGAGAGGGGTGGTCTTCATTTTGGTGAGGAGGTTGCAGAGAGGGTTTGGAGGGTTTGTTGATCTTCTGAGAGACTTCTGACATGATGAATGTGATGTGGGAAGGTGAGAATTTGTTCTGGGAGGAGAAGGATGACAGGTGTGTTGTACTCGTTGAAGTTTTCTGTCAAGGTGTTGAGGGAAGCAGGCCTTGTGAGACTTCAAAAATTAATTAATTAGTTCTCATAATAAAGTGTGTCATATTCATTAACCACATACATTAACCACCTACATAACCTAAATACAATAACAAAATATGAGTGAGACTTCAGCAGGTGGGAAAGGGTTTTGTGTAGAGTTTCCAGAGGGGTGTTGTACGAGACAACTAGACTGATGGGTGCTCTACGTTTATCTTAAATTAACCCTAAAGCTGATGCCATTTGTTCCTCAGCCCGCATAGGTGTGTGTACACACCACACACTTCCCTAAGAGAAGTGCGCAAGCCACACAGGGATATACATGTTTAGAAAAGCCATTTGGGGTGTAGGTTCTGCATCTGCTTGACGTGTGATGCATCAATCTTCTTTTCTTACTTATACAGGAGCTTCTTGAGGACAGTGGATAAAGGAGATTTTTGGTAATAGTTTAGTTTAGTTTGGGGCACAGCTCCCCGAAAAATGTTTGGTAAATTGGGTGTTCTAGACTCTTTTCTGGGGTCAAAACATATCATGTCTATCGAATATTATGATATTTAATAAAATTAGAGCAACTTAGAGAGCAAGTTAAAACGTTTAAATGATACGATAAACTTTAAATAAGGAGCTTTCGAAAATCATGTGATTATCGTCGTCAGCTGAAGATGGAAGGTGAGAGGATGCTTATAAATGAAATGAGTGGTGTCAGGGAGTGGGGGATGGGTGGTGGGTGTGAGTGATCAGGTGACGGGATAATCAAATACAATATCACTAATAACATAAACAAGAAAAAGTGGTGTCAGTAGTTAGGAAGAGGATTCCTGAGTCAGTAGGTCTGAAGGTTGAGGAGATCTTGGGGATGATGGGGTTCCACAGGGTGCTGCACTTTGGGCGCTGTCTGTTCTGTTCATAGATGGTTTCCCTAGTGGCTATGGCAGCCTGTTCTGTCAGGTCTAGGTGGGAGCGGGAGGAGGGACTTGAGGATGTGGATGTCGTTCCAGGCAATGTTGTGTCCGGTGGTGAGGGAGTGATGAGCTGGAGCAGATTTCACTCTGTCTGTAGTGTCGTCAACTGCGTTATTCAGTCTGTAGCATCTCTCGTGTTCTTTCATTCTGTCAAGGAGGGGGCGGTAGGTCTGTCCGTTGTACTTAGAGCAAGATTTTGGGAGGTTTCCATTTTTCCGAGGGGGGGCTGCAGCCCCTGTGACCCTCCCCCCGTCTACGGGCTTGTAATAATATAAGGCTCTAGTACTGTCCCATATAATTCGAGAGTCTTCATTATCTTTGATAATGACATCTCTTGTAAAGAGCATCTTTGCTGAACACGTATATCCCTTTGACACATACGTACACCTATGCAGACTTAGGGAAGAGCATCTATAAAAAATAAGTAAAGCACATCTACTTACTACTGCTCCAAGGTTAAGGGTTTGGTTTAGGTAATAGGGTCGAGTTTATAAAGTTAAGAGAGCAGACTAAGGATTATGGCTGGGGTTGCTAAAATTTAAAAAATTATTTGAAATTCAAATTGCTTAATTGCATTAAACATTTAAACTTCATTTGAAATTTAAATTTTATTTAAAACCTAAATTTTATTACAGAAAGAAATTTATAGAGAAAGAAATTAATTTATCATCATTACAATACAAATAAAATACAAAACAAAATAATTCCTTTCCTTTTCCCTATGGTTTCCCAATTTGAACAATTAAACTTGACCCAGTTGCCCCAGACGACCGGGTTGCTCTAACCAGATCCCTAGTTTTACACGCACGCCGCGCCTTTGCTCCAAACCTTGCCCTAACAAGACCCTGGTTACGCGCACGGAGTGCTGGCGCGACCCCCGGTTAGGGGAACTTCCAAACCAAGGAGCGACGACACCCCTCATGGCTTCCCCACCAGGGGCGTTTAGCGGATTGCCGCCGCGCACTCCGTGCGCGAAACCAGGGCGCTGGTTAGGGCAACCTCATGGCCCATAGTTGGGAAGCCGGCGAGCCGCGTGTGCATAAGCATCTGTTCCTAAGCCCGCAATGCCCGCATTCCCCCTGGGTCCACTAACCATGCCAGGGGCGTCACGAAACAAGTGTTGCGGCGCGGCGCTCGCGCTCGCATCCGCGCCGCGCACCCGTGCGCGTAACCAGGGCACTGGTAAGGCAAAAGCCCACGCCGTTAATTTGCGCCGCGCGCTTCCTGGGGACCGGGAGCTGAAGCAAAAGCGCGCCACGTTCTTTAGCCCGGATAGGTGTGTGTACGCGCCGCGCGCGCTTCCTACGACCCTGCGGAGGAAGCGCGCCGCGCGACGATAACAGGGGTATACGTGTTTAGCAAGTCAAGAGTACATCAAATAGTTCCCCCTTGCCGCGCAACCAGGGTCCTGCAAACCTTGGTATGTCTCCCATGTAAATGGCTCTGAGTGACGTCACAGATCGAAACGTCAATTTTTCTGTATCCTAAACCTAACCATTGCTTTAAACAAACCCAACCTTTAACTTATCCTAAACCCAACAAATCCTGACCCTAACCAGAACCTAACCTTACTGCTTAAAGCGCTAGATGCGCTTAATCATATTTTTCTGAGTGACGTCATTGTCATAGATAATGAAGGCTCCTTTTCTAATTTTCCCCATCCCTGCCGCAACAAAAACCGGAAAACCTTGCCGTTGCGGATAACATCCTCAATTTTAACCATGATCAATTTTAATAATAATTTTTCGATTTTCAATTGCATTGCTTTTCTGATAAAATAACTCTCCCCGCTCCCATCCCGGTTGCTAAACACGTATATCCCTGTGTACACATACCTATGCGGGCTTAGGAACCATCCCGGTAACCGCAACACTCGGAAATTTGTTAATTTGGGTGTTGCAGACGGATGGTAAAATCCTAGACAATTTAAATCCTAGACAATTTAAACTACCTTGTAATTCGTAACAAGAAAAATTTGAAATATATCAGCAAATTGACACTGAACAGCAAAACATAAAAGAAAAGGGTATTAAATGAATTCAACTTCAGGTAAAACCCAATTAAAGATTTCTGTTTCCATGGCAATGCCCAATGTAGTAATGCACCAGTGACCAACTTCATAACGATTGCAGTTGCTAACACTTACAAGAATGTTGAAACTGAAAGTTACCATTACCAATACACGGACTTTTAATAATTCTAACTCTATCATGTCGATCAAAAGTCGATAGTTAGACTTGAGTCAGCTAAAATAACACGCAATATAATTATAACGTGACGTCAGTCAGTGAAAATCAACATTTT
>WFMF01000657.1:0-53389 GCA_011033025.1 Beroe forskalii | reverse complement strand
ATGGGCAAATTTTAATTACCCTACACTCAGCCTCCGGACCCATGGATACTAATGCAGGCTAATTTTGGTCATGTTCCTGTGGTACCATTTTGCCGAAGACACGTTATCTGGGATGAACTGGTTAAAGATAAGTAGATAGTAGATACATGTTTCCATGCCTGGGAATTATAAACATCTCTTTCTCGAACGAAAAGGCTCTTCGGAATAACCCTGTCCTTCAGCCTAAGGGATACCTTTTTGTAAACAGTATGGTGCTTAAAGAGGGAAGGTCCAGGCGTAAAAGCCTCGAAGGAGAAGGTCTGAATGAAAATTAAGCATTGGATATCGATTTAGCTCCTTTGAAAGTTTGAAAACCAGTATGCACACGTCCTATTTGCACTGTGGACAAGAAATCAGAAATTACAAAATTTTTGGGTTTTTTTTGGCAAACTTTGGCAAATTTTGGCAAACTTTGGCAAACTATGGCAAACTTTGGCAAACACTTTTTTTGGCAAACTCCAAAAAAAGTGGAAGCGTTTGCCAAAGTTTGCCAAAGTTTGCCTTACCCCCCCCCCAGAGTAATATTGAAAAAATCACAGTGAAAGCCCTGATTCAAGTCAACAGCTACGGCCTACAGGGAAACACAAACTTACATCAAGAGGGAAGTCCTTATCCCTGAAGAGCTCTAGAGCTCGGTTTGGTTTGGTGATGATTGCAGACCATTGTGACATATTTCAGATAAGATAAAAACCCTGCTGCTTTTGAGATAAGTTGCTTTTATCCCTGCTGTCTGGGCTTTCGAACAGACTGTATCTCCTTTCAGATGGCAGTAAGGGAGAAACTGTTCCAACTTTACCAACACTAACTACGACATACACTAAGAGGGTTATAATTTGAAGGAAGTTATAATTTCTATAAGGCAAAATCAGAAAGCAACAAAACCTTCATATTCCAAACAGAGGCTATATCGAAATGAATTATAGACGTTTTTGCCTTGATGCTTCTTCTATAAGACGATTGAATGAAACAAATTTGTTTCAAATTAAACTTCAGTCTTCAACGGTATGAAGTGTCAATTCATAAGTCGAAATTATCCCATATTCGCATTGGTTCAATGTTCCTTTCCTGAACACCGTGCACGCAACGCCCGAGCCGTGGGTGATGGGAGGGCATTGCACAGCTCTCAAACCGGAAGGTAAAAATCTTCATAAAGCTTGCTGGATTGAGGATTGAGGTAGGTTCACATAGCTGCGTTTCTAATCAAGCCAGGTGCTTGGAGGTAGCGATGTCAGATTGTCAGCTATCCTGCGAGCTGAACCGTTCCTGGACCATTCCTGAGAGGTGGTAGATTAAAGATAACACGATGCATGCTCGGCTGCCGGACAAGTGCGCACATGGGAGCTCAATAATTGACAGGGTAGCGTGGGAAAATTTGGGGAGTAGCCCAATCAGTAGATTGACTGCATCTGAAACGACAAGTGCGCACATTCAATGATTCAGCTCATCAAAGGGAAAATGGAGCAACCTGAGGGTCAATTATTCTCATTGATCAACCATGAGATACGTCTAAAAATCAACAATTATATTATACCGCTATGGGAAATGATGGGAAACGATGCTATGGTTGAGAATACGTAATTCATGCAGTAAAACCGCCTGTTTCAAGGTATTAGACTCACCGTAGCGTAGGCCTCGTAGTTAATAGGATCCACTTTCACCATGTTGGTAGGAGTAGCAGCATTCTCATGCTGGTACTCTAACTCAGCTTTTCAGGAATCGATAACGCTCGCATATTCTGGCGAGACATTATGTTATGCAGTGATGAGTACAAGAAAAATTTCTAACACTATTGGAATAATTGAAATTTCGTGATTATTATCAATGATAATGAATATTTTTGTTCGAAGTACTGTTTTCAGCATTTATTTATATTGTATTTGAAACTTAAATTCAAACGGTTTTACAACATGGATACCAGTCAAAATTTTGCAAGTCAATATTTAAAATTGAGACCTATTTTTGGGACAGTTTGATGTATCAAATAGTAAAAGCTACATGCTTAAAAGCTACAGGCTTTTAAAAGCTACAGGATTTGTAAAGATTTCGCAACACATTGGTAACATTTTCATTAGAAAAAAAAACTCAAGTTTGCATTACAGAAAAGATAAATTGCGGCACTGGAAGTGACAGTAAAGTTTTTGTGAGCAAGATACCACTATTTCACGTTTATAAGACAGTACACCTAAGAATAATCTTCATATTTCATCAATCTAACTCAGGCACTCCTTATACTACAACAGGAGTTGTTCGATTTCCATTTCTCAGTACGCGTTCTCTACTCAATTCCATCGAAATAGCACACCTGCAGCAGACAGCAAGTCTCTTTCCTTCTCACCGAACTACAAGGATTTAGAGCTGTATAACGGCAATGCTTTCCTCATAGAGCTGTGTAGCTCTATTTCTCATTGTCTCACCAATTGTGACTGAGTCTCACATGGCACCCCGGGGCGCCATACGAGACTCATCAAGCTGCGTGCCCATTGTGAACGATTTTCGCCCCTGTGCTACACGGAGCACCAAGCGACACTCGGTCACAATAAACACACAGCTTGAACAAGCATAAACAACATTTTTTGACTATATGCTTGTTCCTGAATCAGAATATGTAAGGAAGAGACAAAATGCCCTACACTTGTAAGACGATCAGTGCGGTGCTATATTCCCTATTGTTTGGAAACCTAGGACACAAAATGCCGTACGAATTGACAACAATTTTAGACTATATAATTCCACTGCACTGACTCTCAGAATTCCTAATGGCATCCCCGCGTTTTTGTGGCACTCTTCGCTCTTGTCGTTTGCAGTTTTGGAGACAAGATAGTTTTATGGAAGTATCGTTGTCCCCGCGTTTGGGCAATGGCTTTCCTCAATTTGATGGTTCTGACAATAACTAAATTGGCCAAACGCAAGCTTGCTGCATATATCCGTGCATTATTGAAAGGAAGCACAGCTGAGTCCAATAAGGACACGTTTTGGATGAGACGAAGCCGAGTTCAAACCAATGTTGTATTGTATTATTGATTGGTATTTGAAGCAAATCAGTGTATATTATATTAGCCAATTTTGAGGGTACTTGTAGGCGTGCAATAATTTGTAATATTGCACTCCTCACATTGGCTAGTACACTAAGAGCATGGCAAATGGTTATGACGCTATTAAAATTATTGAACTCGGCTTCTCCTCGTGCAATGATTTGGTATTGTCGCACTCGGTCTGCTCCTCGTGCGACAATACAAATCATTGCACTCGGCTACGCCTCGTGCAATAATTTTTACTAGCGCATTCCCAGCCATGCTCTAAGCGTATATTGTCGCACGCGAAAGTTAACGAATCTTGTAATTATAATCTTAACGTTATGACTCTTGGAATCAACCGAATATTGTGTATCACTATAGTTTTACTCTTCAAAGCTGTTTCGGTAGCTCAATTGTGCCATGTTCAGAGGATTCTTATCTACTCTTTTCCTCGTGTCTTGCGTTGCAGGTGAATACCCGTTACTCAATTACTCATTACTTACTCAATTACTATTACTTAATGAAATTACTCTTAACTCATTACTCAGTACTTACTCAATTAAGCAACTTGAGTATTACTGTTTAAGTAACTCGCATGTGTAAGTACTTGTAAGTATTGGTTATGTGTCTAAACAGTGAGTCGCAATACGTCAGTGGAGTTTTTTTTTATTTACCCTATTCGGTATATCACTAAACAATGGATGGCAACTGAGAGTCTCGGTATGTGCCGCCAATCCATTGTGATTTGTGAATATGTGATATTAATTGATTGTATATGTTAGACTGATATTAGAATCCCGTAAAATGTACGTACATCCCCTAATTGCACGCCACGAATAAACCAAATTTCATATTCTTAATTTATTATCTACAAACGAACCAAGTGCAGAAATGTTCGTAAAATGGCAGTTAAAATGTTATTAAATGTTAGTTGATCTGTTAATTCTTAAGAAATGTTAGTAGAATGTTGTAGTTAGTAATGTCAATACATGACACGATTATAAATCACGCAGGTATCCAGTATGATCTGGCAATATTCACGAGTCATGATAAATCGTGGGCCGGTACGGGCGACCGACTTTATGTGAGATTGATCGGTTTCGATGGCATACAAACTGAGTTTGCGGAACTCAACCGAGGAGCGTACGTATACAGCAACTTTATTATGCATCTATCATAATTCATAGTACAATACATGTACATGTTGGGGGGGGGCAGCAAAAATTATTCTAGTATGATTCAAAAAAGCGCCAAAATGAAGAAACAAAAATGGCACCATTTGAAAAAGTTGCCAAAAAACACGAAAAAAAGGTAGCATTCCGAAAAGGCTCAAAAAATCTGACACAAATTTGGTACCATTTCAAAAAGGTACATCTGAAAAATCAGAAACGAAAAATGTACCATTTGAAAATGATGCCAAAAATCAAAAACAAAATTGATACCATCTAAAAAAAGGGGCTGAATACCTCAAACATTCCTGAAAGGTGCAAAAATCAGAAGCGAAAAATGGTAACATTTGGAAAACTTGTGAAAAATCACGAACAAAAACGGCATCATTTCAAAAAAGTGCCAAAAATCACAAACAAAAATGATACCATTTCAAAAAAAGTTCCAAAAATTATCAACAAAAATGGTACCATTTGGAAAATGTGTCAAGTCAGGAAACAAAAATTTAAAATGGTAGCATTTCAAAAAAACGCCAAAAATCACGACCAAAAATGGTACCATTTTGAAATGGTGCAAAAAATCAGGAACAAAAATGGTACCATTTTGAAAGGGTGCCAAAAATCAGAAACAAAATGGTACCATTTGAAAAAGATGCTAAAAATAAGAAAAAATGGTACCATTTCATAAAATTTCCAAAAATTATAAACAAAAATGATACCAAAAACCGGAAACCAAAATGGTACCATTTCTTAAAATCGCCAAAAATCACGACCAAAAATGGTACCATTTTGAAATGGTGCAAAAAATCAAGAAGAAAAATGGTACCATTTGAAAAAAATTCCCCTTTTTGCACTAAGAATTAAGTTTCCTCAAACCCCCTTAAACCCCCCAAAATCAAACCCCCTATTGGCGATTTTTTATATCCACCAAAATTGAGGGGGTTGCCCCCCCCATGTTAGTGATAAAGTTCAGAACTGCGACTTATTTGACTAGTTTGTACTTATTAGTAAGAAAGATAAAATAATCTTGGCACATTAAAATTTAAAATGGATTTTTGCATTCCAAACAGATCATTCGGAAGTGTTAAGAGGGATACGCTTTACGAGAGGGACATTGGAGTTCCAGACTGCGTCTATGTGAGCCTCTTTGGACATGACGACTGGCTTATAACAAAGGTAATTGTTCAAAGAAGCTTCAAGTCGGAAAATACTAACGAAGCCTTCGTGACTTAACGTTGTATATAAATGTAGAAATTATTACATTTAACACTATTCAGTGGTAACGTATATTAACTGCTATGACATAAATAAATCTATGATTATCGGTCAGACTTTCATGAAAATATGATTAAAAAACAATTAAATTGAAGATATTTAATATTTTTTCAGATCCAACTTAGGAAGGAAGGGTCTGAAACTTGGTGGACAACAAACAACCTGTCGGAGCAGGAAGGAACCTTCAAGAACGCCGATAAGAAGACTTTCTGTAACTTGCAGCCAGGTATCTACAGTTTCACGTAAATAGCTGAGTCAGTCAAGTTTAGACCTCAGCATCAGTAACATTGATAGCAGCCAGAATATGATTGTAAGGAATTTGTGACATGGCTTATTCATACATTATTAATTTATACATCAAAAAAAAGGTTAATGTGCCAATTTTTTCCCATAAAAAAGTTAGTGACATAAAATGGTAAAGGGACACTTGACCCCTCGACATTACATCCCCCGACATTACATCCCCCGACACTACACCCCCTACAACCGTACTGTAAATCTAGGGGGGGGGCCAACGCTCTTTTAGGCTCTTTTAGGCCCCACTTTCTAGGGCTCTTTTCAAATTTTTCTATCCTGGAGCCTAAAGAGCCCCAGACTAAGTTAATTGAATTTGGTCCATGCTGCGAAAA
Organism: Beroe forskalii; assembly: GCA_011033025.1. Lineage (NCBI taxonomy): Eukaryota > Metazoa > Ctenophora > Nuda > Beroida > Beroidae > Beroe > Beroe forskalii. Next base: position 47,266 of record WFMF01000657.1, on the reverse strand, counting down.
CAGCAAGGTTATTTCATACCTAGGGAATATCAAAGCTATAAAATGTTATTCCAAACATTATATGACATAATATATTGTGATACACGAGGTTCTTCACATTCTGTCCTCAGATGGCTTTTTCAAGCGCCTCATTGTACTTACTGTCTAGGTGACCTTAATGATGGCTCCTCCTAAAAAAGTTGGTGGGAAAAATAAACAACAGGAAATCTTCAAGTAGCAAACCTCGATTACACCAAACTGTTCATATTTATCTTTGACAAGTAGTGGTAGAATAGTAATTCCATTAGCATCAAGAATTTCCCAAGCAGAGTACAAATTATCTTTAGTGACTTCCAAGAACCTTGACAATGATAGGCCAATAGTCATTTTCTCTTTTAAATTCAGTTTATATCTATTCACATTTTTGTATTCATCCATTGGCATATTATCAAAATTCTCTATCTTATCAAACAGTTTTTCAAACAGTTTCCAATCGGGTAAGAAGGCCATCAGAGACATCTTATCTAAAAACTCATATTTATCGAGTGATTTCAGAAAAAGCTTGTAATTCGATTCGTCTATGAGGAATATGAACCAGGAAACATACTGTGGGATAAGATCTTGATGAAGGAGCATTGGCAGCAATTCTTTCTTATCATTTACTTTTGAAAGTATTAATGTGACCGGATTGATTTCTTCATAATCGAGACAGCATGACTTCCTACTCGTGTTTTCCCAGTTGACCTCAGTAAGTAACCCGTTTTTAAGAAATATTCTGCATGGTGTGTAAACTATCTCACGAAAAGATTCTGTAGTTATGCTCTTTCCTCTATGAGCCTTGATAGCACTTAAACAACCATTGAATAGTAAGCCTACATTGTCTAGGTTCCATCTGTGTTTGCCCATCCAATGTAAAACACTATACATTGCTCGAATGTCAAAAGCCACCATGAACTTAAGAATGTCTTGGAAGTTCTTCAGGTTTAGCTCAATTGAACCTCCGTAAAGGATGGACAAACATTCCCTAACATGATCGTTGTCCTTCAGTTGTAGTTCCCCACTTTCTTTGACCAGCTCCCTGAAGACACTGCTGTGTTGTGCTAGCAGTACTGCACTACATTTAATGGTCTCTGTCTTTGTCACGATATAAAATGGATCATGATAGTCCTCCTCCAAAAACGATGTAAAATCAGTATCGAACTCAAATTCCACAGTGTTGGAAGCCACCCAAACCATGGCTCAAATTTGATTTGAAGTAATTGGATAACAATTCATATATCATTATCTTCATTTTCTTCATTGATCGGGTTTGTTACCCGAAGGCAAATGTTATCAATGGTTATCATTGGTTATAAATGGTTATAAATGGTTATAAATATTAGACACAATGCCAATCTCGCTAGATGGCTAATTCCATAAATTGGTATTTGATCAACTGTCTGTCAAAATGAAGAAGATCAAGAAGTGAAAAAGTTTGAAAATAATGGATTTCACTTTGATCAGTACATACAGTATGTTAATTAAAACATATTTCTACCATTCTACCAATCTATTATGTTCATAGTAATAAAATTGTATGATACAATGTGCCAACATCTATAAAATACATAGACGTGCGCCGATTGGGTTAATTTTAGGATACTTCCCGAGGCCGCAGTCCGAGGGATATACAGCGCTAAGACCCGCAGCCCATAGGGCTAGACTCTAAGCCAATATTGACCTGCTCAGGCAAGGGTCTATTTAGAATGTATGTACGTATTGCGTATACTTAATGGAAACCGATGGAACGGAAACGTCTGAGGTGTCTATAAGTATTTAGCCAACAAACAAATAATTCAGAATTGGAAAAGAAGCCACAGGTTTAGGCAGAGAAACCCAATATGCTAATATTATGTGAGATAAGAAGTTGGAAAACTGCAGCCAATTTATCAGATTAGCAGATTTTAGACTGAAACGGGATCGTGTTGCACGGGAACGGACCCCAAGTTAACCTATCCTAAATTTTAAAAAAAGTGGGTTCAATGTTTCGTTTTGTATGCAAGCCAATTCCTAATTCTCATTGAATAAACTTTTAATTTCAAACACCTCCAAAAGGTTTCGAATCGAATAATCGAATATAAAACTAAAAGGTTCACAATCAACATATCAATTATAATGCACTCAGCTCACTCATACCATCACTCACCAACAACATATACCTTTTTCATGAGACCGCATCGCGATCGAAAAATTCGAGTTCCAATCCTGTGAGATTGTATACGGGATTCAAATCCGTATCTTTTGATCGCGATGATTGTATTAAACCAACTTGTAAGGAAAACAATTGAAGGTTCTATTTGATTTTTCGTCCACGAGATCCTGTTTTCAATTTAACAGGGGTTTATAGAATATAGGAGTTCCTCTTGCTGCTGCGACCGGAGGTTGCGGGTTTTGCTAGTAATGACTAATGATTATTTTTGGGTGAGAATTATTGGAGATAAGGGGGAATGTAATAGTACATTTCGTACCAAATACGAACGAAAATTGAGCAAAAAATCGTCTTTGTATTGACGTAATCTCATTTGGGTTATTTGCATGAAACCTGTGGCTTTTGGGGGCTGCGCCACCACCCCCCCCCCCCACTCATTAACAGATTTACAGGCTCTAGTTACTGCCACTACGCAAATTTTTCAAAAACGAAGAAATTTAAGCGGAAATCATTTTTAATTGTTATAACTGTCTAAGTCTCTAGCATCTGGGCAGTGGAGACGCAGCCCCAGGACCCCACATATTTCTAAGTTCCTGTGGTCAATGTCCATTTAAATTCTTTAGGGCTAATTATGCTTAACTGAAAAAATGGGTTTTGACCACTTTGGATACAATCGAGTATGCATCCCCATCGCATTGTTCCTTATTCTCATAACTTCATTCCTATCCTTTGCAATAGGCTCCATCCTATCCCCTCAACATTTCAGATCCAGAAAGTACCGAAAGCTGGCGACATCACATCATGCACGGACATATCGTCTCACAGTTTGGTTGAAATGTCGATGCAGGTGCATAGTTTAGCTGATCCGAGTATTGCGGATTTGTTGAATCTAGCCCAAACCCTAAAACCCATCGTGAAACTTGAGAAATATGATCCGAATAGAGTGCGGGAGAAGATGACCTGAGGGTTCCAAGTTCTTGACATCCTTTCACTGAAAATCGATGTGTTGGAGCTGATATAGGAAATACCCACTGATTAAGTGTAATATTATATCAAGCCTTAATTTAAACCAGCTGCAAGCTGATAATGAGACGAAACCAATGATTCTGTAATGCTCAACTTTTACCATTGATAATTCGATGAATTTTATCGATATGATAATTGATGCTTTGATGTATCTATGACTTCACGAACACCATGTAATAAGCATATGTAACTTCTATGTTCATTTCACTGCTTTAGTCACTGTGCTTTACTCGATAATATCCATCATCTTTGAGCTATCCACGCCCACTGCCAATATCTACGGCGTGTCAACTTACCCACAAGCACATTCGTCATAACCAATCAGCGCTCGAGTTAACTGTAAACTCGTGCTCTTATTGGTGAATATCTCATGACGATTTCTGGACCACACGGGTAAGCTTACACCCCCACTTTCTGTAGCATGAGAACTCCCGTCCACCGGTATGAGTATGAGCTTCTGTTTGAGTTAAAGTAATTACTCGGGAAGAAAAAACTCACGCTCAAACTATTGCTTAGATTCCCGTTTGAAAGTAAGTAATAACTTACTTTCTTCGTTTCCATAAATGGTTAGCACGGTTAGCAGTGCTAATGGGAGGAAATTTTTTGATACTGGGAGGATTTTTTGAAATTGCCAAAAAATATTATTTAAAAAATTACAATAAGTTGCGTTCTTAGAAATAATTCCAGTAAAATTCAGTAGTAAACTAGCACGTATGAAGTTGTTGAAGCTATGAATGAAATATTGATTATTAGAAGAGTACTTCTAAGTTATTTAAATCGTCATCCCATCATATTAGAACATAAAGAAATTTGTTCAATTTTTTAAACAAAGCTGTAAAGTCCTATCGAGGCTATAATTCAGTTTAATGTTCAAAATGCCTGGCTGCTGTTTCAGACCCCTGCCCAATAGCTTATTTTCATCTCTGCTGACATTTATCATCATTAATAAGGGCCAAATACTTTGAAATTATTCGAATTTAAAATTCTATTCGGTTGAAAACATCCAGCTTCTGGGTGCCGCCCCAAGACCCCCTCCTTCTGCATTTATTCTCATATCTGTACACACATATTCCGTTTCGAATACGGCTATGCTGCCCCCACTGCTCACTAGATTTAATTTTCATCTCTGCAAACATTTTTCATCATAAATAAGGGTCAAATACTTTGAAATTAGACTTAAATAAGAGTTAAAATCTTATTGAGATGATAATTTTATTAAGTTGAAAACTATGGGGCTGCCGCCCCCAGACCCCTGTACTGGATTTCATTATCATCTCTGTAAACAGTTTTCATTTCAAATACGGCCTACGGGCCGTTTGAAATCAGACTGAAATAAGGGTTTAAATCTTATTGAGATGACAATTCTATTCGGTAAAAACGTCAGCTTCTGGGGGCTGCCGCCCCAGACCCCTGCTACTGGATTTCAGTCTCATCTTTGTGGAATTCTTCATTTTAAAACGGGCTTTGAAATTATTCACAATTTTAGTCAAATGAGAGCGAAAAATCCTATTGAGGTGAAAAGTTAATCTATTGAAAACGTCCTTGTGGGGCTGCTGCCCCAGACCCCGCAATCCCGCATACTGATATAGGATTGTACGCTTCGGAAGACATTTTGTACCCCGAAATTAGACTGAAGTATAATTTAAAATCCTGTTAGTTCTGAGGGCTGCCGCCTCCATACGTCTGTTTCACTAGTTAGAAATTCAATTTAAATTTACTGGGAGGATTTTAAATGCTGCTAATGGGAGGAAAACCCTTTTTGGAAGGCAAGCTTACTTTCTGAGTACGAGATTTAGTTTATGAATAACTAACTGAGCATGAGAACTCCCATCCACCGGTACACGGAGAAGTGGACAAAACACCCGCTGCTCTACTACCTCCGGTTTCGAGACCTCCTCCTCATCGACAAGGAGCACCGGAAGTTATCCCGGATCTTGGAGCGTCCGAGGAGCAACCTGGTCAACCCGGACACGCAGAAACTCTGCAACCACCCTGTCAGGTGAGGAGGTATAATGGTGTGCAACCATCCTGTCAGGTGAGCGGGAGTATAGTGGTGTGCTATTGTGCTAAGTTATGTGACTCAAAACTATTTTTCCTCTCTGATCTTCCACTTCCACTTTTTGGCTTGTCGGCGTTCTTCAAGTCTGCCAAACTTTATTTCGAAAGGGGCAGTGAAAGTGATTGATGCTCCCTAGTATCTAGACTATTTCACCAAAATCCACTGATTTTTCATCGCAATGAAGCATAATACTGAACCCTAACCCCTGTCAGCACCCACCTAATGCTAGCTCCGGCTATGCGTGGCAAGTTGATAGCTGAGTTAGAATACCAACATGAGAACGCTGCTACTCCTTCCAACATGGTGAAAGAGGACCCTATCAACTACGAGGCCTACGCTACGGTGAGTCTTATACCTTGAAACACGTGGTTTCTCTCACCCTTGGGACATATTGAAGGACGTTGCCCGTCTATTTCTTCTGACTGGATGGCTTGCGAAAGCGCAAATGTGACCGTCCAAATGTGGAACGTTGCGCGCGCGGGGTAGTGCACATCCAACGATTGCACAAAGCAAATGATACGGGAACCGAACCTGGATCTTTCGATCACAGACCCTACTTTTTACCATCAGACCAATCCGCCCACCTCTCAGGAACGGTACAGCTCGCAGGAGTTAAAGAAACGCATTGCTGACATCGCTACAACCAAGCACCCGGCGTGGTTAGCAGCGCAACAACGGGCGGAGACCGCGGAGAAATCCGCCGCACGGCAGGCGGAGCGGAAAACGGCGGAGAAAAGCACGAGGTATCCGTACCTGGAGGTGCGGGGCGTGATACGACTGCAGATGGAAGCAATCAGACAGTGTGAGAGAGATTCGGGGAGCAAGGTCTTATGAGGGTTGGAGGGGTAGGAATATAGCGTCATTTCCCACATGATGCTAGATTGAAATGATTACATCATTGAGAAGCTGCTGTTGTTGTTGTACAGACATATTTATTTCAGATTTCAATTTTAGAAGTCTGTTACAGTTTGGGTTTTTTCACCTAAACCGATAATATCTGGAATGTATTTTGATTCTAAATTATTCAAGACAGGGTCATTCAAGAGAGAAACATTGAACCGATGCGAATAATATGCAATCATTCGAGTACAAATTGAGACTTCATACCGTTATTGAGCATTGATTGAAGTTTTATTAGATACACATTTTGTTTCATTCAATCGTCTTTTGCACACAGAAGAAGCTTCAAGAAAAAAAGGGAAAAAACTAGAATGCGTTTAAGATTTCCGCCTCTGTTTAAATGATAGACTGAGGGTTTTAATTGCCTTCCAATTTTTGATTAAATTATGCATTAACATTGTACCCCTCTGAGTGCATGTTGTAGTTTCTGTTGGTAGAGTTGTTGAACAGTTTCTCCCTCACTGTCATCTGCAAGAAGATCAATCAGACTTCTCTCCTCTTGACGTAAGTTTGTTTTCCCCGTAGGTAGTAGCTGGGCTTTCATCGTGATTCAGGGCTTTCATCGTGATTCTGTGTCAATGTTACTTTATTTTAATGGGTTCATTTTTGACGGAGTTTTGACATCAAATATGTTATTATACAACCTCTTATTAACTTCTCATCAACTTTTTTAGTAATTTGTCAACTTCTAACCGCCTTTTTATCAAGATATTGTTAACTTCTCATCATATCAGCCTCTTTCAACCCATTTAATCAACTTAACTGCTCCACAACTTCTTATCTACTATTTATCAACTTTTTATCAAATTATGTCAATTTCTTATCAACCTTTTAGAAACTCCTGATTAACTTCTTATCTTCATCATATTAACATATAAACTTCCTCTCAACTATTTATGAGTCTTTTATCAACTTTTTATCAACTTTTTAACAAATTTTTATCAACTTTGACTGACAGGTATTTGATAAGTATGTGGGACACTGCAGAGTGTTTTGACACAGCATACGTCAGGCAGAACATCAGCATTACAGTGGACTTACCAAGACATCACGCTGCTTCTCTTCAGTACAGGTAAGTCTTGTAGAATGATTCCAGGCGATTAATCTTTTTTGTAGCCATTTAAATACACAATTGATACTAAATGATACTAAATGAAGAACTATGTTAGTTTCAAATTTTAAAACTAAGATAGTTCTTTATTCAGTATCATTTGACTCTGAGGTACAGATCTACTAGTAAATATGACGCGGTTCTTTTTAAGTTTTTACTGACAATCAATTTCTTCGCCGAACGACATCCTCAGGTTTGATATAACATTTCAAAATTTGAATTGACATATTATTAACTGACCTGAAGATGTTGTAGGGCGATGAAAGTCTGAAATTTATTGTCAGTAAAAGAACAAAATCGTATTAATATATGGTTGGAATTTGTGAGGTGATGGCATCGAAGTGCCAGTAAAGCTACTGCCGGGATAGATCATAACACAAGTGAAAAGTGTGGATCATTTTTGATATTGAATAATTGAATTCATCACAATGGAATAAATTTACAAAATTGAAACCTTCACTGAAAGAAAAAAGAAAAAACCTCCACAGAAGAAACTAATTCCAATAACTGCAGACGAAAAACCCCTGAATAAAAGATTCGAATTAATTTTATTAAAGTTTCAGATGAATTAGAATGTCAACCGGGAAATATTCACCAGTTCTTTACGCACAGTTTTTGTCAACTCGCATAACTTAACCCGAACTTTCACGGACATTCGGGACGGTATCAACTTTCCCATCAATATCGTCAAGTCCACCAGTTGTCTCCGATTCGACCACCCCGTCTTTGGCATCCTTCCCATCGATTTGCAGGGACATGTTGTTAGCCCCCTTCTTGGTGAAAACTCCACTGGTCGTACAGTCGCACTTCTTGACCTTGTGGGTCCAGGTTTGGGTGTAGTTGACTATAGCTATGTACTTCTGCAGCAGGGCAGTGCATCGCACACTGGTTCGGGGAGGAGCGATGCAGTTGAAGGTGGCTTGGATGGTTTTGGTGGTGGTTTCTGATTTGCCGTTGGTGTATCCATAAGAGCCCGTCAGGGTTGTTGATACCTCTGTTTCACCAACGAACGGGATCCCTACCTTGAACATCGTTCCAACGGAAATTTCTGCTCCACGGGTGTGTTCAAAGCTCGCTGATTCTTCAAAAGACTCACTACGTTGGAACTGGGTTGATTGGGCGGCGTCAGAACCTTGGTTGTTCACATCTTGGGTCCTGATAGGATGTACAATGTCATTCAAATATGTGAGAATTGACTGGAAGTTGAAAAGGTGTTCTCGGGCCATGCGGAAATTTAGAAGTCGAACAGAGAAATTGGAGATGTAAATGAGGCAGATGTAAATTGAAGTTATAAATGAGTCATCTTCATGACGTCATGATGACAAAGATGTAGGGTGACTCACGTTAATATGGCAGGATCCATTTTGTCCACAGTTGCTCTATCAGTGTCATAAGTAATGTCAGTGAGCTCCCAGTTGTCATTGATCACAGAGTTACATTTACACGGGTCTGAGGATGGAAGGACATTTATCATAACAATAATTCAGTATGCAATCAATAAGATTTGATTAATATATGACTAATTTCGAACATGTTCAGTCGCCAATGGAGCAAAGATTGTATTAATTGAACTTAAATTCAACAAGATTTTTTTGGATCTTAGATATAAGTAAATACCATCAATAGTCAGATCGCAAAATTGTTCAAACGAGTGGTCCTTATCAAACCACTGTTCGACCGATTTAGTTTTGTAGAGCGTAGAGTCTTCGTCGTCCCCAATCTCAACTTCAATCTAGGGGTAAAAATTGACTTGATTTATGAGTGTTATCATGGTCGGTCATCTGCATTTATGTTTAAATTCTTTATGTTTCGGTTTATCTTGGTTCGTTCAGTGTCATACTCATATGAATCAACTCTCACTTCCATCTTGAGTGACATTAAAGTATTAAATCAACATGGTTTGAATAATACCATGGTACTAGCAGTTCGACTCATATTTGTCGAAGTTACGGACAATATGAAAACAGGATTATCGTGTTGTTGCATAACTTACATGATCCAGCTTCCATCTATCACCACCAGTTGAATACCTCACAGCCACACAGAGCAGGTTTCCAATGTCAAAATCGTAGAAGTCAAACTCGTCTGCAGCCCCCCTTCTGCAAAGGTGAAAGACGGTAATGCTTTATTTGTAATTCACCCTGCCTGTAGTCAAACATACAAACTCGTTGATCTGAAAATGAGCGGGGCTTGAACCCACAACTTCTGATTGCCGGGCAGCGCTCTACCAATTGAGCTATCTCCCCCCTTTAGTAAATGATTAAATATGATCTAAGGATTGTAGAAGTACTGAAGTTCATGTTCTTCCAGCTAAGGGGTGCTGGTTGCACTTAATTGTAGAAGTGCAGCCAGGTGGAATACTGGCGTAAGATGGTGGTCAGTGGACATTGCATCAAAATATTATAACTCTTTTTCTGTGCCCAATCGAAAAGTCCGTGGTCGCCATATATATTTTTGTTGACGATGTTATTAAACGGTGCCTTTTTCACGTTGGTCCCCACTCCCCAGAAACAGGTTTTGTACACACGGCTATTCAGATTAAACCCCATTGCCGTGGATGCTTGTTTCACCTTCTTTTTAATGTCAACAACTTATTAGCTTACCCGCAGAATTGTCATTTCATCATTTCAATCAGCACATGACATTGTACGGTCAACCTGTGCACTGGTCGGTCATTGTCGGATGTGCTTACAGCTAATCATACACTGTCCGCATATAAAAACTTACTCGAAAAGGCTCTTATCGGTGTCTCGTAGCCATCTTTCCTCGGTCCAGACACCGAACTTGTCGGAGACGAGGGAGACGTACACGTTGTCGTTGGTTTCGGAGTGTGATGCACGGCTTGTGACAATCGAGACCGTGTACTTGGTAGCTGAAAGAGGGCGTTTTGTCAACAGCTATGCGGGGAAGATTGGAAGATATTATAATATTTATGAAAGTTACGTTAATTAGTACTTATTAGTTACTGGGACAGCAAAGCAACATTTTGGGCATGTCGAATAATTGTTTTGAGATAAAGTGAACAGTCGATAATCGATATAAAGATGATATGATGTGCAGGCTTATCATGTATATTATCATTGTGTAAGGTTACCATTGATAGCAGCCAGAATGTGAGTTAGCCATTTATGACCTTTTCAGGCTTCTGTGCTCGAAATGGGCATCTTATGAAAGAAATCATTGATATTTTTCATTTGTAGCAAAAATCATCCTAATCCGACTTTGCATTGAGATTTTATGAGGTTAAAACCACCTAAGAAGTCATTTCTGATTTGTTACATGCTATTCCACTATGTCTCGTGAATAAGGCTCATAACCCCCGTGGTGTATCCCCGTGCACACGCATAAACCAGCCTTCTTTGCTTCAATATCCAACACAGAAGAGAAACCAATCCAACGCCAAAGTTTAGTGACCATGACCGCTGAAAGTTGACATGGATGCATCCTGGCTACCTGCTTTACTTTTTCCGTGGTCTGGTCAAAAGACTGTGTACATATGCGCATGTAGAGGATCTATTATTTAGAGAGGGAGTGGGCCTGACCTGAAGTTGTACGAACTTGTATTACCCATGTTAGCTACAAGCTAGTGGCATTCTCGGTGTCCCTCAAGGGTTAATCTTGAACCGTTTTCCGAAAACCAGGTTTTCCGATGGCACGACATAATTTTAGCCTCAAGACAGCTGAAACTCTCTAGGATCACCTCAAACCCAAATTTTGCACAATAGGATGAATTGGTGGCTCTCAGGAGAGGTTAAGTGACTTCCTCTCCGGGGTTTGCCTTGATTTAGCCTCAAAAGGACATCTCAAGGTCAAACATTCCTAAATTTGAACCAAGGAAGTGTATTTTAACCTTGATTAAGATGAAGAAACGTTTGGAGGACTAAAACACTTCCTTGATGCATTAAATTGCCAAAAGCTGACAAAGAGGACATTTTTGCTCTAATCTGCCTCAGATATAACCTCACAGTTACCAGAAATAAGGAAATATCACATTTTATGGAAAGTGCGACATCTTTCCTCTATAGATTTACAGTACTGTTGTAGGGGGGTGAAGTGTCGGGGGATGTAATGTCGGGGGATGTAATGTCGAGGGGTCAAGTGTCCCTTTACCATTTTATGTCACTAACTTTTTTATGTGAAAAAATTGGCACATTAACCTTGTTTTGATGTATAAATTAATAATGTATGAATAAGCCATGTCACAAATTCCTTACAATCATATTCTGGCTGCTATCAATGTTACTGATGCTGAGGTCACAACTTGACTGACTCAGCTATTTACGTGAAACTGTAGATACCTGGCTGCAAGTTACAGAAAGTCTTCTTATCGGCGTTCTTGAAGGTTCCTTCCTGCTCCGACAGGTTGTTTGTTGTCCACCAAGTTTCAGACCCTTCCTTCCTAAGTTGGATCTGAAAAAATATTAAATATTTTCAATTTAATTGTTTTTTAATCATATTTTCATGAAAGTCTGACCGATAATCATAGATTTATTTATGTCATAGCAGTTAATATACGTTACCACTGAATAGTGTTAAATGTAATAATTTCTACATTTATATACAACGTTAAGTCACGAAGGCTTCGTTAGTATTTTCCGACTTGAAGCTTCTTTGAACAATTACCTTTGTTATAAGCCAGTCGTCATGTCCAAAGAGGCTCACATAGACGCAGTCTGGAACTCCAATGTCCCTCTCGTAAAGCGTATCCTCTTAACACTTCCGAATGATCTGTTTGGAATGCAAAATCCATTTTAAATTTTAATGTGCCAAGATTATTTTATCTTTCTTACTAATAAGTACAAACTAGTCAAATAAGTCGCAGTTCTGAACTTTATCACTAACATGGGGGGGGCAACCCCTCAATTTTGGTGGATATAAAAAATCGCCAATAGGGGGTTTGATTTTGGGGGGTTTAAGGGGGTTTGAGGAAACTTAATTCTTAGTGCAAAAAGGGGCATTTTTTTCAAATGGTACCATTTTTCTTCTTGATTTTTTGCACCATTTCAAAATGGTACCATTTTTGGTCGTGATTTTTGGCGATTTTAAGAAATGGTACCATTTTGGTTTCGGTTTTTTGGTATCATTTTGTTTATAATTTTGGAAATTTTATGAAATGGTACCATTTTTTCTTATTTTAGCATCTTTTCAAATGGTACCATTTGTTTCTGATTTTTGGCACCCTTTCAAAATGTTCATTTTTGTTTCTGATTTTTGCACCATTTCAAAATGGTACCATTTTTGGTCGTGATTTTTTGCGATTTTTAGAAATGGTACCAAATTTTTGTTTCCTTTTTTGACACATTTTCCAAATGGTACCATTTTTGTTGGTGATTTTCGGCACTTTTTTGAAATGGTATCATTTTGTTTGTGATTTTGGCACTTTTTGAAATGATACCGTTTTTGTTCGTGATTTTTCACAAGTTTTCCAAATGTTACCATTTTCGCTTCTGATTTTTGCACCTTTCAGGAATGTTTGAGGTATTCAGCCCCTTTTTTTAGATGGTATCAATTTTGTTTTTGATTTTGGCATCATTTTCAAATGGTACATTTTTCGTTTCTGATTTTTCAGATGTACCTTTTGAAAATGGTACCAAATTTGTGTCAGATTTTTTTGAGCCTTTCGAAATGCTACCTTTTTCGTGTTTTTGGCAACTTTTTCAAATGGTGCCATTTTTGTTTCTTCATTTTGGCGCTTTTTTGAATCATATACTAGAATAATTTTTATGCCCCCCCCAACATGTACATGTATTGTAAAATTATGAATTATGATAGATGCATAATAAAGTTGCTGTATACGTACGCTTTCCTCGGTTGAGTTCCGCAAACTCAGTTTGTATGCCACATCGAAACCGATCAATCTCACATAAAGTCGGTCGCCGTACCGGCCCACGATTTATCATGACTCGTGAATATTGCCAGATCATACTGGATACCTGCGTGATTTATAATCGTGTCATGTATTGACATTACTAACTACAACATTCTACTAACATTTCTTAACAATTAACAGATCAACTAACATTTAATAACATTTTAACTGCCATTTTACGAACATTTCTGCACTTGGTTCGTTTGTAGATAATAAATTAAGAATATGAAATTTGGTTTATTCGTAGTGCAATTAGGGGATGTACGTACATTTTACGGGATTCTAATATCAGTCTAACATATACAATCAATTAATATCACATATTCACAAATCACAATGGATTGGCGGCACATACCGAGACTCTCAGTTGCCATCCCTTGTTTAGTGTTATACCGAATAGGGTAAATAAAAAAAACTCCACTGAAGTATTGCGACTCACTGTTTAGACACATAACCAATACTTACAAGTACTTACACATGCGAGTTACTTAAACAGTAATACTCAAGTTGCTTAATTGAATAAGTACTGAGTAATGAGTTAAGAGTAATTTCATTAAGAAATAGTGATTGAGTAAGCAATGAGTAATTGAGTAACGGGTATTCACCTGCAACGCAAGACACGAGGAAAAGAGTAGATAAGAATCCTCTGAACATGGCACAATTGAGCTACCGAAACAGCTTTGAAGAGTAAAACTGTAGTGATACACAATATTCGGTCCAGGATGTTAAATACGTGAAAAAAACGCGAAAAAGTACGGCGTATTAGCCTCTGAATAAAAATACGCGTATTTTTCTTACAATACGTGGCTTCTGAATGGGGGTTGTTAAATACGTGAAAAAGTACGCGCGCATGCGCTACCGAATACGATAAAACGATGGTACCGTAAACATTTAGAGTGCGCGCGCGACCTATACATGACAAAAGTTGTAAATTAGAAATTAGGCAAAGTTTAAAATTTGAAGGAGAAAAAAGTACGGGAATTTCTGCCAAAAAATACGTATTGTATTTTTTGCCATATTTTTTAAAAATGCGTATTTAACAACCTTGTAGTTCGGTTGATTCCAAGAGTCATAACGTTATGATTATAATTACAAGATTCGTTAACTTTCACGTGCGACAATATACGCTTAGAGCATGGCTGGGAATGCGCTAGTAAAAATTATTGCACGAGGCGTAGCCGAGTGCAATGATTTGTATTGTCGCACGAGGAGCAGACTGAGTGCGACAATACCAAATCATTGCACGAGGCGAAGCCGAGTTCAATAATTTTATTGGCGGCATAACCATTTGCCATGCTCTTAGTGTACTAGCCAATGTGAGGAGTGCAATATTACAAATTATTGCACGCCTACAAGTACCCTCAAAATTGGCTAATATAATATACACTGATTTGCTTCAAATACCAATCAATAATACAACATTGGTTTGAACTCGGCTTCGTCTCATCCAAAACGTGTCCTTATTGGACTCAGCTCTGCTTCCTTTCAATAATGCGCGAATATATGCAGCAAGCTTGCGTTTGGCCAATTTAGTTATTGTCAGTACCATCAAATTGAGGAAAGCCATTGCCAAAACGCGGGGACAACAATTCCTCCATAAAACTATCTTGTCTCCAAAACTGCAAACGACAAGAACGAAGAGTGCCACAAAAACGCGGGGATGCCATTAGGAATTCTGAGAGTCAGTGCAGTGGAATTATATAGTCTAAAATTGTTGTCAATTCATACGGCATTTTGTGTCCTAGTTTTCCAAACAATAGGGAATATAGCACCGCACTGATCGCCTCACAAGTGTAGGGCATTTTGTCTCTCCCTTACATATTGTGATTCAGGAACAAGCATATAGTCAAAAAATGTTGTTTATGCTTGTTCAAGCTGTGTGTTTATTGTGACCGAGTGTCGCTTGGTGCTCCGTGTAGCACAGGGGCGAAAATCTTTCACAATGGGCACACAGTTTGATGAGTCTCGTATGGCGCCCCGGGGTGCCATGTGAGACTCAGTCACAATGGGTGAGACAATGAGAAATAGAGCACCACGGCTCTATGAGGAAAGCATTGCCGTTATACAGCTCTAAATCCTTGTAGTTTGGTGAGAAGGAAAGAGACTCGCTGTCGGCTGCAGGTGTGCTATTTTGATGGAATTGAGTAGAGAACGCGTACTGAGAAATGGAAATCAAGCAACTCCTGTTGTAGCATAAGGAGTGCCTGAGTTAGATTGATGAAATATGAAGATTAATTCTGAGGTGTACTGTCTTATAAACGTGAAATAGTGGTATCTTGCTCACAAAAACTTTACTGTCACTTCCAGTGCCGCAATTTATCTTTTCTGTAATGCAAACTTGAGTTTTTTTTGTTACCAATGTGTTGCGAAATCTTTACAAATCCTGTAGCTTTTTAAAAATCTGTAGCTTTTAAGCCTGTAGCTTTTACTATTTGATACATCAAACTGCCACAAACATAGTTCTCAATTTTAAATATTGACGTGAAAAATTTTGACTGGTATCCATGTTGTAAAACCGTTTGAATTTAAGTTTCAAATACAATAGAAGTAAATGCTGAAAACAGTACTTCAAACAAAAATATTCATTATCGTTGATAATAATCACGAAATTTCAATTATTCCAATAGTGTTAGGAATTTTTCTTGTACTCCTCACTGCATAACATATTGTCTCATTCGCCAGAATATGAGAGCGTTATCAATTCCTGAAAAGCTGAGTTAGAGTACCAGCATGAGAACGCTGCTACTCCTTCCAACATGGTGAAAGTGGACCCTATTAATTACGAGGCCTACGCTACGGTGAGTCTAATACCTTGAAACAGGCGGTTTTACTGTATGAATTACGTATTCTCAACCATAGCATCGTTTCCCATCATTTCCCATAGCGGTATAATATAATTGTTAATTTTTAGACGTATCTCATGGTTGATCAATGAGAATAATTGACCCTCAGGTTGCTCCATTTTCCCTTTGATGAGCATGCATCGGGTTATCTTTAATCTACTCACCACCTCTCAGGAATGGTCCAGGAACGGTTCAGCTCGCAGGATAGCTGACATCGCTACCTCCAAGCACCTGGCTTGATTAGAAACGCAGCTATGTAGACCTACCTCAATCCTCAATCCATCAAGCTTGATGAAGATTTTTACCTTCCGCTTTGAGAGCTGTGCAATGCCCTCCCATCACCCACGGCTCGGGCGTTGCGTGCATGGTTTTCAGGAAAGGAACATTGAACCAATGCGAATATGGGATAATTTCGACTTATGAATTGAAACTTCATACCGTTGAAGACTGAAGTTTAATTTGAAACATTCAATCGTCTTATAGAAGAAGCATCAAGACAAAAACGTCTATAATTCATTTCGATATTATAGCCTCTTAGTAAGGGATGTATCTGCCCCAGGCTGTAACCCCCCGTGAACTAAATCCTCCCAAAGATGTTAGAACGGAATTCGGTAGTCCATAGCCCAAGAACCACCAAAAAAGTTGCCCAAGAAAAATCCTTGGGGAACCTTGATTTTTACTCCCTTTTTACCCACGCGTAGGGTAAAACTTTAAGAGGCCATATCTCTGCTTCCTTTGAGATAGAGGTCAACGACAGTCTAAAATGTGCGCAATGGTCACATTTGGTTGGGCGGTCAGGTTGAAGTCGTTATCTCAAACCGTTTTCGAGAGATGGTCCCCAAAAACCCCTTTTTCGCTAAGCTAGCAAGGTAAAAAAGTGGTACTGCCAATTTGGCTCTCACTGCAGGCAAATTGACCATTTTTGTAATTGTAGAAACGTTTCTGAGTCGCATATAGTCTAAAAGTTGCACCGAAAAAAGTTGCCCAAGATATTCCATAAGGAACCCCATTTTTACCCCTTTTTGTGCCCCCGTGTAAGCGAAAATTTGAAATTGGGATATCTCCGCTTTTCTTTTGAGATAGAGAGGTCAACGACCAGTCTAAAATGAGCAATATTTACATTTAGTGGGGCGATCAAGGTTTCAAGTCGTTATCTCAAACCGTTTTCGAGATAATCCCAAAAACCCTTTTCGCTAAGCGCAAAGGGGTAAAAAGTGGTACTGCTAAATTTGGCTCTATACTGCAGGTAACCCGACCACTTTCATGATTGGAGACACATTTCTGAGTCGTTTACAGTCTAAAGTTGCACCAAGAAAAAGTTGCTCAAGATATTTTATAGGGAACCTCCGTTTTAACCCCTTTTTCATACCCCCGCATGAGCGAAAATTAGAAATCTCAGCAAATTTTTGTACTATTTGTAGAAAAAATTCAAAAAAAAACCGAAGCCTTGATTCGTAAACAAAGCCATAGATTATAATCATTTACAATGTAATCAGCAAAGGTAATGATAGTTGCTTCTGTTTATACTGTAGATGTTTGAATAAACACAGTGTTTCTAAACGTAATTCTCATACAGACAGCAAAGAGAATCACAATAAAAACGATCAAGATTGCCAACGAGGCCCAAACAAAGATGTGAGTTTTCATTGGCATTGCTTCTTTCATCAACAGCCCATTGACTGTCATCCTCATATAGTCATTCTCTAGTGAGTGGTTAGCATGGTATATCCAACCAATTATATCTCGTTTCCCCCTTGTCTGGAGTTCGGAAAATCTCTGCTTTAAAGGTCATATTTTTTTTCAAAGGTGGGTAGAGTGTCTTATGATACGAGCTGGGGGATTGCCCTTTCTCATCAATTCGAGACAAACCAGACCAGGCTATAAAGACAGATCCATTGTGAGCAAACTTCCACCGATGCCAAGTTATGCTTGACAGAAAATACTTGATGATTGCTAGAGAGCAAAATGCCATCATCCATTATAAAATTTGACAGTTGCTTTCAATGACAATGCCATTGTACACGAACAGTTTGATCCTGGAAACCCTGTAAAGATGCATTTTAACCATTCTGTAGTAGGTATGAGCATAGAACCCTCTGAGGTCTGTTAAAGACATTTCTGCCTGATCGGGTCCATATTGGTTAGACCCTCGCCCCACGGGCTTGGGCTTCAAATCGGATACATCCCTCGGTAAGTATCCTTAAATGGACCTGATAGGTGCGTGTTTATTTATTTATGCTGTGGATCAAGCGAAAAATGGAACAATGTGTGTTTCGAGTGTTCCAGACCGTTTTCATTTCTAAACAACGATAATTAACAATTCCTAATAAACAGACAAGCAAGATATGCATTTCAAGAAACAGTGGCTAACATATGGGTAAAAAAGACTAACCTGAGAAAGAAATAAAAGTGAAAACTTCCTTAAAGAACGCTGTCTTCGTGTCTCGAGACAAAAAGTTCCAACTTTTCGCATTATTTGGATTTAACCACGAGTGCAATTCATCTGGATTGTCCCGGAATTGTAGGGACACTGACAACGACAGAATATTTGGCAGAAAATAGGTCTATGATATTGAACTCACACTGCGAGAGCTATAGATAAATACTGTCAAGGCTTTTTCCGAATCACTGAGCTCAGAAGAAGGGCTTTCATTTTCTTCTGCCCACATCAGGTCAACAATTTTATTACGAAGATCTAAAATTATTGGACAGTACAGAAAACCAACAACCAGCAATAACTAAAAGCAGCAAAAATTTAACAGCTATATAGTTTTTTGTTGACTTGTATTTCAACAAACAAATAATGGATTTAATTGTGACTAGTCTTGAATTACCCAAATTAACAATAACTGGGGGCAAGTCAACGAGGATTAATCGATATTGGGTACAGGATTGGCCACCATTAATAATTAACCAATAATTTGACCTTGATCATAGATTGACAACCCACGATGGTTTATGCCATTATTGAAACCATTTCTAAATTTAAAAGCCTGGATAAGACCATTTTAATTGCACTAATTAAGTAATTAGGGATGATGGAAAATCTAGCTGACTCCATAGAAGTGACGAAAAATGGAATTTTGAGCAATTATCTTCAAAGCTGTTGGAGAAAGCGGCCTCAAACTATGCTCTACCCCACCAAATATATGGTCATTCAACATATTCTAGATTGATTGCTGACCTTTGTATCGCCAAAGGAAGCCGAGATATCCACATTTCTAATTTTCGCTCATGCAGGGGTATGAAAAAGGGGTTAAAATGGAGGTTCCCTATGGAATATCATGGGCAAATTTTTCTTGGTGCAACTTTAGACTGTAAACGACTCAGAAATGTGTCTCCAATCATGAAAATGGTCAATTTACCTGCAGCAAAGCGCCAAATTTAGCAGTACCATTTTTTTCCCCTTTGCGCTTAGCGAAAAAGGGGTTTTTGGGGATTATCTCGAAAACGGTTTGAGATAACGACTTCAAACCTTGATCCGCCCCACTAAATATGACCATTGCGCTCATTTTAGACTGGTCGTTGACCTCTCTATCTCAAATTAAGAAAGCGGAGATATCCCAATTTCAAATTTTCGCTTACGCGGGGGTATGAAAAAGGGGTAAAAATGGGGGTTCCTAATGGAATATCTTGGGCAACTTTTTTTCGGTGCAACTTTAGACTATATGCGACTCAGAAACGTTTCTAAAATTACAAAAATGGTCAATTTGCCTGCAGTAGAGCCAAATTTAGCAGTACCACTTTTTTACCCCTTTGCGCTTAGCGAAAAAGGGGTTTTTGGGGATTATCTCGAAAACGGTTTGAGATAACGACTTCAAACCTTGACCCGCCCAACCAAATGTGACCATTGCGCACATTTTAGACTGGTCGTTGACCTCTCTATCTCAAAAGGAAGCAGAGATATGGCCTCTTAATGTTTTACCCCACGCCTGGGTAAAAAAGGGGTAAAAAAACAAGGTTCCCCAAGGATTTTCTTGGGCAACTTTTTTTTGGTGGTTCTTGGGCCTATGGACTACCGAATTCCGTTCTAACATCTTTGGGCGGATTTAGTTCACGGGGGGTTATGGATCAATCCCTTACTATCTGTTTGGAATGAAGGTGTTGTTGCTTTCTGATTTTGCCTTATACAAATTATAATTTTCTTCAAATTATAACTAACTGAGTGTATGTCGTAGTTAGTGTTGGTAAAGTTGGAACAGTTTCTCCCTTACTGCCATCTGAAAGGAGATACAGTCTGTTCGAAAGCCACGACAGCAGGGATAAAAGCAACTTATTTCAAAAGCAGCAGGGTTTATCTTATCTGAAATATGTCACAATGGTCTGCAATCATCACCAAACCAAACCGAGCTCTAGAGCTCTTCAGAGATAAAGACTTCCCTCTTGATGTAAGTTTGTGTTTCCCTGTAGGCCGTACCTGTTGACTTGAATCAAGGCTTTCACTGTGATTTTTTCAATATTACTCTATTCTGACGGGTTCATCATGACCGGAAATCAATAAGTCCCATGTTTCTTTTGTCTGACATTCTCTGACCCGCGAGGAGGTCAGGCAACGCCGGAAAATGTTTCTTCTGCTGCTTTAATAAGAAATTTCCTTGTGTTCCAGGTGCGACACCACCTTGCAGCGTACATTGAGTCCAGGCCCTGGATGTCCGTTCCTCCTTCACACGCTGGGGAGGAACTGGGGGGCCTCATATCCGCTATCGAGAACAAGGTGGCTGATTTGATTTGATTTAATTGATTGATGCCACTTGTGGGGCGTTGTCACTTTTACTGACACAGCCTTGAATATAGGAGTTCTGATGTGATTATCGGTTTCCCGAACTCCTCCTTAAGTGATAGTACTGAGAAATAAAAAAAGTTAATTGCTGAATTGTTATGGGGACCTAGTACCAACTATACCTTCCTGAAATTCCCCCCATTCTCTGATTATTCTCTAATCAGTATAATATTCTGAACAAGGTGGCTGAGCTACACGGCACAGGGCAGGTAGACCTGGTCCTGGCATCCCTCAAACTGTCCCAGTGTCGGGACCACCTCCTCAACTTGTACGCCAAGAACCCTCCTCTCTTGGTGGAGACGATGTCTTCCATGCTACACACAGTGAGTAAAGGCGATGTCTTCCATGTTACACACAGTGAGTTATAGGGGACAGACGTCAGGGAGGATAAAATGTGATTTGAATCGGAATTATCGAGGCGTTAGCAGTTTCAAATTCACTTGTCCAAATTTCTGTAAGGATAATTAGTAAGGATAAGTCTGGATTGACGTCTTATTAACCTTTCCCAAATGAGCTACTGCCCTGGTTTTCACTAACCCCATTCTACCCGTTAGAAGGATTAGTCTGGATTGACGTCCTATTAACCTTTCCCCATTAAACTACTTCCCCATTAAACTACTGCCCTTTTAACCCCCCTTCTATTAATCTATTCTACCTGTCAGGAACAGCAGTTGCTCCGCGGTGATATCAACGGAGAGCTCGTTTCCCTGACGCCCGTTGTCATGGACACGACCACTCTGGGCTCGCCCAGCCCCATGATGACAGTAGCTAGTCCCATGATGTCAGTGGCTGGAAGTCCCATGATGGGTGCTGCCAGCCCTGTCGTGGCAGCCAGCCCCATGATGGCACGAGGTGCCATAGTGGCTGCAGCCACACCCATGGGAGGAGGTGCCACGAATGTTGTGAACGAGCGACCCAACATTTCCACAACGCTGAATAACCTGGACAACTGGGGACAGAGCGCTAACATCTTGTCACAGTACCTGGTCAATACCAAGTTAGTGTGGTTGAAGAGACCAATTTCATGAGGTGCTTAAATTCCAGAATATGATCAGATCAGGTCCCTTTATTTCCATTATTCATTCGTATCAGAACGTGATACTTTTTACTAGCTTTTTAGTGTACTGAATCATGTCCAAATATTGCAGGGAGGTAATGGCCAAGATGTCGCCTAAGAAACGCGGTAGTGTCCATGGTAAAATGAAGCGTCTCCAGGGCAACCTTGACAAGCATCTTCACACCATAACCCACATGCGACGGTAAGCCGAAACGCTGTGGCAAAATTTTGAATTTTAGAGGGGCGGATTGATGACGACGCATCCCGAAGATTGTTAATTTTGGCGCGTTACATGCGTACATCTAGATAAAAATACAACTGATATCTGTTTTCCTTCAATTTCAAAAGCTTTGAAAATTATAAAAAATTTATACCTAATTACAAGTTCCATACTATTTTTCAAACGAATTAAGCACCGCAGGTACTTAAGAACAACAGTTCAGACCAACGTACACCATCTCTCATCACAGAACGACGTGATTCTTCAGAATATAGAGGATTACAAGGTGTCTCTACGGCGCGCAACGGTAATTCACTCAGCCATCCACTCGTCTTAAATTATGATTAATTTGTCGGGTCTATTCAAAATCCGAGAAATCCGAGTGATTGATTTTTCGGGTCTATTGAAGTTTTGTAATTCCGAAAGGCTACCGTTCGCTGACATTGAAAAACTTAAAATCCGTTTTTTCAGGTTGGATTTCAGTCGCAGTTCAACCTTGATCAGCTAGAAGCCCAAGTAAAAAGCCATGCTCAGGAACTAGAGACATGCTTACAACAGGTACACGTCTATTGATTCCACTTCTGATGATTGATTCCTTTCACTCGTCTTTTGGTATAACAGGGACGTGTCGAACTCCAGAGGGCGCGGCTTTTTCATGCGTGGTGTAATCTTGAGCGGCTAACTTCTAATCATTAACAGCAAGTGAGCCGCGCGCGATCACGCGGCGCATGAAAAAGCCGCACACGCAAGATTTGGACACGCCACCGTAACAGTGCGGCGTGTCGAACTCCTAGGTGCTCTGCATGACTGTGCAGAAAACAGAATCAGTGTGATTAATTCCGCTATATTCTTAGATTAGGTTAGCAGTTCGGCATTTCGACACAGTGAAACACGCAGAGAAGTCTGAAGAGGAGCCGATTCTTTCTCTTCGGGATAAGGTCAGAACTGTGAAGTTAATTTACTGGAAACCAGAGAAATTGACTGTCATTGTCCTTTCTTCCATTGTCCGCTTTGATTGTCCATTCACAGTGAACATGATGTTCAATCGACCCCTGACACCAGTTCATTAACTTCGATTGATAAAACGCCAAAGATAGACCAAACGCTAAGATAGACCAAGATAGACCAAAACCACAAGATTTTGTCTGTATGTACTTCGGGGAAATGATACAACTTCCACCTCTCGTGCAGGTGGTATCCATGATAGAGTCTCTGATCAGCCAGTCCTTGGTGATGGAAGAACCCCCCTCGGTTATCCTTAAGAAAGACTGCAAATTCGGAGCCTCTTTGCGGCTACTCGTCGGAGGGCACTTCGGCATTAAGATGCACCTTCCGGAGGTGTCGAGTTGCCTCGTGTCTCACGCACAGGTGAGGAATATCGTGTTTGTGTGTTGTATATTCTCAAACCTTCTCCAAAATAATAGAGTCAACTTTTTATATTTTATCCTTCCTTATCAAAAGTGTTTTATAAGAACGCGTGAATCATCAATGCTTTACTTAGGTTATTAATTCATTAGTGAAGTTATTCTCACGCACAGATAGCAGACGTAGTATCTGGTAAGGTGGATGCTAAGAGCGCTGCTAAAAGTGCTGGGTGCGGGGAGATACTAAACGGGAGTAACGTTATGGAGCACTTCTCTTCTTCCAACGCAGTCAAGCTGTTCCTGAAGAAACTCATGCTCAAAAAGTTAGTTGTTCCTGAAGTAACTCATGTTCAAAAAGTTAGCTGTTCCTGAAGAAACTCATGCTCAAAAAGTTAGTTTTCCCAAAAAAAACTCATGCTCAAAAAGTTAGTTGAATGCGAAAATTAGGGTTCCATTATTTGAAAAACCTTTATCATACACGTTTCAATTCATTATATCACATTTGCAGATACCAGAGAGCTTCTTCTGCGGACAAAGCCGGAGAAGAGATGTACTGTCTCTGCTTCACTTCCAAGTTTACACTGCATCTACTGGGTGAACGGACTATCAACCTTCGCTGCATCAGCCCCAGTCTCGCTCTAGTCGTCCATACACGACAGGTGAATTCATGACCATTCGACGAACTGCATCATTCTTCGTTGATACATCCAATAAATTTTAAGAATTGTTATAAAATAACCGAAATATTGACACCGATTCAGACTGTTTTTTGTTCGAACGAAACCTTCCGAAATTTCACTCAGAAAAGGACAATTAAGAAACTCATGCCCAGGTAGCACTGGCAGAAGCTGCAGTTATTTGGGACAATTCCTTCTGTTCAGAGGACGGGCAGTCCCCTCCCGAGGAGGTTTCGTGGAGTGAACTGGCAGGGGTACTTTCATCCTGGTTCAAACAACACACTGGTGAGTGTGCCAACTGTCATTGCACGATTTTGATTACTCGTGGGAATTTTAAGATAAACATATAACATGTCTCTTGTAGGATTGCAAATTTATGATGATGAATTGAAATGTCCAGTTTTCATGATATAAAACCGGACGTATCCCTATTCCCTGTTTCCTCCGCCAGGTCGCGGGTTATCCGATAAGAACATCAAGTGTCTGGGTAAGAAGCTGGTGGGTCAGGAGGAGGGTATGGTTTCGTGGAAGACCTTCGCCAAATCCTCCCTCAGCGACCGGACCTTCTCCTTCTGGGAGTGGCTGTACAGTGCCTACGATCTGATAGACAAGTGCCTTGCTAGTTTGTGGAAGGTTTGTAGATTTGGGTATATCAAGAAAATCATTATTAATCATCTCGGAAAGTAATGTAAGGACAGTCTTTCTTAGACTGACCCAAGTGGCAAGTGATAACAGTAAAATTTTCTGCTGATGAACCATATTTCAACTCAAATACAATTGGATTGTCAGTAAATGAATCACTCTCGCAGGATGGGTTGGTGGAGGGCTTCATCAGCAAGGAGGAGGTCCTGCGTCTGCTCTCCCCCTGCGAACCCAACACTTTTATCCTTCGGTTCAGTGACAGCATGGTCGGGGGCATCAGTGCCAGCTGGCTTCACCAGGAGGCCTCAGGTAGATGGTATATTTGTATATAATCTTCTTCTTCAAACAGAGGAATTTTATGATGCTGTGGACAGCAAAATTATCAAATCAGTGTATTGCTCAATTAGTACTTCCTTCGCGTTCCCCGAATGAAGAAGGGAATGATAAACTAAACCTTACTTCAGGCAGGCCCGGTGAGATCCTGCATTTGGAACCTAACACCCACAGAGACCTCTCCTACATCTCCCTAGCGGAACGGATCCTGGGGCTTCCTGATCTCAAGTTCCTCTTTCCCAGCAGGGCCAAGGGTCAGGTGTGTGCTAGGACTTGTGAGGAACCGGTCACATTGTATTTGGCCAACTTCTAGATTTCATACCCTCGCCTCACCTCCTCAATAAGCTTTTTATCAACTTCCTCTCAACTTTGACAGGTGTTTGATAAGTATGTGGAGAAGCGGGAGACAGCAGGGAGGTCTGACACAGCATACGTCAGGCAGAACATCAGCGTTACAGTGGACTTACCAAGACATCACGCTGCTTCTCTTCTCAGCAGCACAGGTCAGCCTTGTAGAATGATTTATACTTGAAAGCCCAAATGTGCCCATGAACTGCCAAAAACGTTCTAAAATCTTTGGGAGTGTTTATAAATAGTTCGCCCCTGATGTGTTTCAATCCCTTGCTAATTAAATCTGTACTGCATTTTGTCTTATAGCCTCCGGTGGTGAGTATCAGGAAAGGCATGAATGAATATCACAACAAGAGGCGTGTATATCGCAACATTATGTTTATGCTTGCTCCCAAGCGGTGTATCCATTGTGTTTAACTTGGTGCCTCATCTAACACCAGATGATGAAAAGCCGAATGTTAAATGCTTGATCCTCGTATTTTTGTGCGGAAGGAAGGAGACTCGCTGTCCGGTGTGTCCGGTGTGATGGAATTGTGTAAGGAAAGCACTGAGCTCTCGAAATTAGCCAAATGATGCTATAGTGCATAATAGAGCTTGCTTAATTTCGATTGTTGAAATATGAAAATTATTCTGGAGTGTGTCTATGGGCGTGAATAGTGGTGTCTTGCTCACAAAAACTGGCGTACGCCTTAACTTTCTTCCCACTTCCAGTGCCGCAACTTATCTTTTCCGAAATGCAGAGGTAATTTTATTTTGATAAAACTTGAGATTATTCTGCTAAAACTTAAGATAATTCGGATCAAGATGTTGCCTATCTGTTGCTCAGTGTTTACAAATTCTCAGTTTTCAAAGCATGTAGCAGGTAGCTTTTCATCAGCTAGAATTTAACACCTCAAACCGTCACCTTACTCATTTTAATATTGACATGCAAAATTTTGACTATAATATCAAAAAAAATTTATTTCAATTTCATAACGCTAGGAATATAAAGTAAAGCAGAAATCAGGGTTGGTAGCAACTGAGAATCTTCATAAGTATTTCATCAAATAACAAACAACAGAGATCGGAAAAACATTCTACGCTTAAAAGTTAAAAGCAATCATAGTAAAACTTTTTGGAAGTCAAAATTCCAAACTAAAATATGCATTATCGTTTATTTAATAACTTATATAACTATCATAATTTCATTATTGCTGTAACTTTCAATTTTATAGTACTTATAGCATAAGATATTTTTCTTGCTCACATCACTGCATAATGTAGAACTAATATTGTCTCATCCGCTAGAGTCAGACAGATTTCTCGATTAAATCAAATGTTCCAATGTTCTCTGTGCGCACTCTAATTCACAGAACAGTTCAGAGTCCGGGCAATTAAACCTCTGACATCGCTCTCACACAGAAGAGGATGTATTCTTGTTCCCACTCTCTCGTCCTGCGGACACGTGCAGATTCCCACGCCGCGCGCGACACAGGATGCGCGACACCACTGCGCGGCACGTGTTCCCCACGTACTCGCCAAAGCGCCGGTTAGTGACCGTGTACAGAATGGGGTTCCCCGCTGTGTTGAGGAAGATGCAATGGAAGGCCAGGAGGTCCAGTAGAGCTGGAACCGCCCTCTTCGTGATCCTGAAGAAGGTGAAGATGATAAGGGGTGTCCAGCTGACTATGAAGAGTGCTGAGAGAGCCGTGACGGTTGCTATACCCTTACTCTTATTCCCCTCCGCTGCTTTTCTCAGAGCAATGCCTCCTACTGCTACGTTTCCTATTGAAATGGAGAAAACAGGGAGGATGATCAGGAGACCAGTTGCCAGGATGAGGAATACCAGACCACCCTCCGGGTGTCGGTAGATGGAGGAGTTGCACCTGGCAGCAGTGGGACTGAAGATGGAGGAGGAGTGGTAGGAGAGGGAGATTATAGTACCTAGGAGGGAGGTGACCCAGATAGCTCCCACCAGTCTCCTTCCTGCAGCAGTGGACATGGTGGAGAGAGGGTTGAGGAGAATCCTCAGTCTGTAGACTGTGATGGAGAGGACAGTGAGAGTATTGACGGTCCCTGGGATGAAGGTCAGTTGACTCATCACCCAGCACCATCCCTCCCCCAGGACCCAGCGTCCAGCAGAGTACGTCACCAGGATGGGGAGGACTATCAGAAGGGTGTAGAGCAGATCTGCTGCTGCCAGGTTCTGGACGAGCAGGACGGAAATCCTGTCCAGTTTGATGGAGTTGTAGCGGAGGGAGGAATAGAGGACGGTGGTGTTGCCGATGAGGGAGAGGAGGGTGATGAGGAAGCAGTAGGTCCAGAGAGGGGTCACCCAGGATCGTGGGAGGGTCAGGACGAGAGGGTCTGCTGTTGTGGACACCATGGTGTACCTAGACTCAGGAGAATGATATTTCAATGTTGACATGTAAACCTTCTATCTATTTCTAACAGTTCATGTGATCAATAATCATAACTTAATTTGCTGATATTAAACAGGCTATGATAGTAAAAAGTCGCATGATGAAAATTTTGATATTCTCTGTTCGAATAATAAGTATGGTCAACATTCTGGACAGAACTTGATTTTGGCTCAAGTTTTGTCCTGAAAGTCCCAAATAACTACAACTTCTATCATCCCTGCAGGTGGTATCGATGATAGAGTCTCTGATAAGCCAGTCCTTGGTGATGGAGGAGCCACCCTCGGTTATCCTAAAGAAAGACTGCAAGTTCGGAGCCTCTTTGCGGCTACTCGTCGGAGGGCACTTCGGCATTAAGATGCACCTGCCAGAGGTGTCTAGTTGTCTCGTGTCTCACGCACAGGTGAAATGTAGTGTTGATGTATGTTTTCTTGAAACTTCATTCAAAATACCAGTCAACTTTTTATATTTCATCCTTCCTCATCAAAAATAATTTATTACGTTTTATCAATGTTTTATAAAAACGATTGAATTATTAATGCATTACTTTGGTAAATTCATTAGGGAAGTTACTAATTCCTGTTCAATTCCTATTTATTTCCTGTTTATTTCCTGTTTTACTTCCTGTTTGGTGAAGTCGTAAAATCCCCACCCAGATAGCAGACGTAGTGTCAGGCAAGGTGGATGCTAAGAGCGCAGCTAAGAGTGCTGGGTGCGGGGAGATCCTAAACGGGAGTAACGTCATGGAGCACTTCTCTTCTTCCAACGCAGTCAAGCTGTTCCTGAAGAAACTCATGCTCAAAAAGTTAGTTGTTCCTGAAGAAACTCATGCTCAAAAAGTTAGTTTTCTCAAAAAATTCATGCTCAAAAAGTTAGTTGAAGGCGAAAATTAGGGATCCATCATTAAAAAAAACTTTCTTATACCTGTGTCAATCCATGTCACATTTGCAGATACCAGAGAGCTTCTTCTGCGGACAAAGCCGGAGAGGAGATGTACTGTCTTTGTTTCACCTCCAAGTTTACACTGCATCTACTGGGTGAACGGACTATCAACCTACGCTGCATCAGCCCCAGTCTCGCTCTAGTCGTCCACACACGACAGGTATAAATTCATGAACAACTCACGAACTGAATCTTGATTTTTTGATTTATCGAATCAATTTGTGGTGTTGTTATATCAATAAGATATATTGACTGTATCAATTGATACTGTTTTTTATTCGAACGAAACCTTTCACTCAGAAACCTTTCACTCAGAAACCTTTCACTCAGAAACCTTTCACTCAGAAAACGACAATTAAGAAGCTCATGTCCAGGTAGCACTGGCAGAAGCTGCAGTTATTTGGGACAATTCCTTCTGTTCCGAGGACGGGCAGTCCCCTCCGGAAGAGGTTTCGTGGAGCGAACTAGCCGGGGTACTTTCATCCTGGTTCAAACAACACACTGGTGAGTGAGTCAACTGTCATTGCACGATTTTGATTACTCTTGGGAATTTTAAGATGAACATATAACATGTCTCTTGTAGGATTGCAAATTTATGATGATGATTTGAAATGTCCGGTTTTCATGATATAAAACCGGACGGATCCCTATTCCCTGTTTTCTCCGGTAGGTCGCGGGTTATCCGATAAGAACATCAAGTGTCTGGGTAAGAAGCTGGTGGGTCAGGAAGAGGGTATGGTTTCGTGGAAGACCTTCGCCAAATCCTCCCTCAGCGAACGGACCTTCTCCTTTTGGGAGTGGCTGTACAGTGCTTACGATCTGATAGACAAGTGCCTCGCTAGTTTGTGGAAGGTTTGTAGATTTGGATTTATCGAGAAAATCTTCTCGGAAAGTTTTCTAAGGACAGTCTTTCTTAGACTGACCCAAGTGGCAAGTGATAACAGTAAAATTTTCTGCTGATGAACCATATTAATATTTCAACTCCAATACACCATTGGAGTTGTCAGTAAATGAATCACTCTCGCAGGATGGGTTGGTGGAGGGCTTCATCAGCAAGGAGGAGGTCCTACGTCTACTCTCGCCCTGCGAACCCAACACTTTCATCCTTCGGTTCAGTGACAGTATGGTCGGGGGCATCAGTGCCAGCTGGCTACACCAGGAGGCCTCAGGCAGATGGTATATTCGTGTATACTGTACTTCTTCAAACAGAGGAATTTTATGATGCTGTGAACAGTGAAATTATCGATTGAGAGAATGACTCTTCCTTCGCGTTCTCCGAATGAAGAAGGGAATGTTAAACTAAACCGTACCTCAGGCAGGCCCGGTGAGATCCTGCATTTGGAACCTAACACCCACAGAGACCTCTCCTACATCTCCCTAGCGGAACGGATCCTGGGGCTTCCTGATCTCAAGTTCCTCTTTCCCAGCAGGGCCAAGGGTCAGGTGTTTGATAGGACTTGTGAGGAACCGGTCGCATTATATTTGGCCAACTTCTAGATTTCATACCCTCGCCTCACCTCCTCAATCAGCTTCTTATCAATGTTTTATCAACTTTTTATCACCTTATCACCTCCTTATCTTCTTCTTATCATCTCATCAACTTTGACAGGTGTTTGATAAGTATGTGGAGAAGCGGGAGACAGCAGGGAGGTCTGACACAGCATACGTCAGGCAGAACATCAGCGTTACAGTGGACTTACCAAGACATCACGCTGCTTCTCTTCTCAGCAGCACAGGTCAGCCTTGTAGAATAATTTATACTTGAATGCCTCCCAAGCCTAAATGAGCCCATCAAAGCCTTATTAGTTATTAATAGAGAATGTACCCATTGCAAGTATTTTATGCATATAAGGTAAAAATTGAGGATTTTTGGCTGATTCCTTGAGTCCTTGGCCCATGAACTGCCAAAAAACGTTGTAACATCTTTGGGATCCCTTGCTATAAGTTTCCATCTATAATTAAATCTGTACTGAAATTTGTCTCAACTCTCATATAGGGTTACCGAATCGGGCAAATATTCGATATTCGAAATATTCGATCTTCGAATATCGAATCATCGAATATCAAAAATAGGTATTCGATATTCGATATTCGAAGCTGTTCGAATATCACGATATTCGAAGAAGTATTCGATATTTGATATTCGATATTCGATTGAGCGAATATCGAATCTTCGAATATCGAATACTTGGAATTTCACTATTCGATATTCGAATACCGAATATTTCGAATATATTCGAATATATTCGAATATTTTCGAATATTTTCGAATATATTCGAAAATATTCGCTACTATTCGATATTCGATGATTCGATATTCGCTTGATCGAATATCGAATATCGAATATCGAATAGTAAAATTCCAAGTATTCGATATTCGATGATTCGATATTCGCTCAATCGAATATCGAATAGTGAAATTTCAAGTATTCGGTATTCGAAGATTCGATATTCGTTCGATCGAATATCGAATACCGAATATCGAATAGTTGTTAGTGTCGATATTCGATATTCGGTATTCGCTCGAGCGAATACCGAATATCGAATATCGAATACTTTTTCGAATACCCTGATATTCGAACCTTTCGAATATCGAATATCGAATATCGAACATTCTACGAATATCGAATCAGGGCGAATATCAAAATATTCGATCCGACCGAATATCGAATATTCGAATATCGAACCCAAGTTTCAAATACTTTCGAATATATTCGGTAACCCTAGTCTCATAGCTTTCGGTGGGTGATGTTAGAACAGGCATGGAGTAATATGTTTATGCTTGCTTCCAAGCGGTGTATCCATTGTGACCGTATTTAACTTGGTGCGTGGTGCCTCATCTAACACCAGATGATGAAAATCTACTTGGTAAAAGCTTGATCCTCATAGTTTCGTGCGGAACGAAGGAAACTCGCTGTCTGGTGTGATATTGTGATGGAATTGAGGAAGGAACACACTGAACTCTCGAAATCAGCCAACTCATGTTACAGCATAATATAACGTTTGCTTAATTTACATTGTTGGAATATGCAAATTATTCTGGAGTGTGTCTATGGGCGTGAATAGTGGTGTCTTGCTCACAAAAACTGGCGTACGCCTTAACTTTCTTCCCACTTCCAGTGCCGCAACTTATCTTTTCCGAAATGCAGAGGTAATTTTATTTTGATAAAACTTGCGATTATTCTGCTAAAACTTGAGATTATTTAAATCAAGATGTTGCCTATCTGTTGCTCAGTGTTTACAAATTCTCAGTTTTCAAAGCATGTAGCTGGTAGCTTTTCATCAGCTAGAATTTAACACCTCAAACCGTCACCTAACTTACATACAAAATTTTGACTATTATATCATAAAATTGCTTAAATGTTAATTTCAATTTCATAACGGTAGATATATAAAGTTAAAAGTAAAGCAGAAATCAGAGTTGGTACAACTGTGAATATTCATAAGTATTTCATCAAATAACAGAAAACAGAGAGTATGGAAAAAATTTTTAACGCTTAACAGTTACAAGCGACTAAAGTAAAATATTGAAAAGCAAAGTTCCAAAAAAATATGCATTATCGTTGATTTAACTATCATCATTACTGGAACTTCCAATTCTATAGTAAAAGATACTTTTCTTGCACACATCACTGCATAATGTAGAAATAATATTTTCTCATCCGCTAGAATGAAACAGATCTCTCAATCACATCAAATGTTCTCAGTGCACACCCTAATTCAAAGAACAAGTCAGAGTCCGGGCAATTAAACCTCTGACATCGCTCTCAAACAGAAGAGGTTGTATTCTTGTTCCCACTTTCTCTACTTGCCATGTGCAGATTCCCACGCCGCGCGCGACACAGGATGTGCGACATCATTGCGCGGCACGTCTTCTCAACGTACTCACCAAAGCGCCGATTAGTGACAGTGTACAGAATGGGGTTCCCCGCTGTGTTGAGAAAGATGCAATGGAAGGCCAGGAGGTCCAGTAAAGCCGGAACTGCCCTCTTCGTAATCCTGAAGAAGGTGAAGATGATAAGGGGCGTCCAGCTGACTATGAAGAGGGCTGAGAGCGCCGTGACGGTTGCTATACCTTTACTCTTATTCCCCTCCGCTGCTTTTCTCAGAGCAATGCCACCTACTGCTACGTTTCCTATAGAAATGGAGAAGACAGGAAGGATGATCAGCAGACCAGTTGCCAGGATTAGGAATACCAGACCACCCTCTGGGTGCCTGTAGATGGAGGAGTTGCATCTGGCAGCAGTGGGACTGAAGATGGAGGTGGAGTGGTAGGAGAGGGAGATTATAGTGCCTAGGAGAGAGGTAACCCAGATAGCTCCCACCAGTTTCCTTCCTGCTGCAGTGGACATGTTGGACAGAGGGTCGAGGAGGATCCTCAGTCTGTAGACTGTGATGGAGAGGACGGTCAGGGTGTTGACGGTCCCTGGGATGAAGGTCAGTTGACTCATCACCCAGCACCACCCCTGTCCCAGGACCCAGCGTCCGGCAGAGTACGTCACCAGGATAGGGAGGACTATCAGAAGGGTGTAGAGCAGGTCTGCTGCTGCCAGGTTCTGGACAAAGAGGACGGAAATCCTGTCCAACTTGATGGAGTTGTAGCGGAGGGAGGAGTAGAGGACGGTGGTGTTGCCGATGAGGGAGAGGAGGGTGATGAGGAAGCAGTAGGTCCAGAGAGGGATGACCCAGGATCGGGGGAGGGTCAGGGAGAGAGGGTCTGCTGTTGTGGACACCATGGTATAGCTAGACTCAGCAGAATGATATTTCAATGTTGACATGTAAACCTTCTATCTATTTGTCACAGTTCATGCTAAGTGATCAATAATTGTGATAATTATCTCTACGAACGTTTAGATAATTTACCCATTTAAAATTTAATTGTTTACTGAAACAACAAACAATAAAATGGCAACTCATTCGACATCAAGGGAAACTATTGTTGGGGACTTTGATCTAAATCCCGCATAATTCGAGTAGAAAAAGTAACAACTTTGATTGATCACACCAAGTTGCTAAGTTGGGCATGATGGTTCTGGTACCTTTTCCTCAGTACTACCGCTTTATAGAGTGAACTACTTCACACGTGCCAGTTTCACGGTTTGTAAAGTTAGGATTGTTGTCATTATCATTGTTTGAAATCGGAGTTGATGACATCGAATCGTTAGTAAAAAGCCGTTTCGGGATATTCCGCATGGCAAAAACAATCTTGAGTAGTACCAAATAAGGAGCAGCAATCAATTGATCAAGAAATGGTCGGATACCATTCAACAATTGAAGAGCATCTTTAGTAAAGGTGTAAAGGTTCCGATATAGGGATCATAGGCAGCCGATAGTATCGGTTTTCGTCTTTGATATTCACTATCAATAACTTCTCATCATTTTTTGTAATGCAAGCGGAGCTCACAATAAACATTGATAGATCATGAGATGGGCATTTGTGAAGTGGGAGCAGCTAGCTTGGATGAAAGGGTAAAACTTTATCGAGATATGGCTGTGAGGAATGGAATGTTAGCATTTTGGGATCTGGTTAATGGTTTCCAACTTCCAAGTAATAAATGAAACACGAACTATTTTATGACCCTTGCCTCTCTTGGCAACTCTCCAATCCTTACAGAATCACGTTTTTCTTCAACTCTTCCCTCCTTTCAGATTCGAATTTTTCCCTCAACTCCCCAACTACACCCTTCCTGGATGACGATATCTTCGACTCTCTGGAGTGCTCGGAGTTTAACGAGTTCAATACTTCACCAACTTCGGCCCACGAGGTACGAGTTTTCGCCATACGCTTTACAACATGGTTTTAGAAAAAATTAAAGGATTCAAGGGCATAAAGTGATTTATAATGTGTTTGCCTGGAATACTACAACAGTAAATTTTCCTGGTTTGGTATCGAGCCCCATCTTTTCGTTACTGCACACTTCCACCCTTTAGAAATTCTCCTTGATATTATGATTTGTCTTAAAAGCAGCATTTCACTGCTCACATTCCTACCTCTCACCTCCTCTCCTCTCAGGATATTCTAAACTATTTCTCCCTTCCCAGGAGGACTCGCAGCACGCTGACAGCGTCTACTCCGACAACACCATGTACTCTGACAACACAATGTACTCTGACAACACCATGTACTCCATGAACGATCTGTCTCTGGCTGATCTGGACCTGGATTCACTCCTCAACACCGCACAGAACAACATCAACTCTATCCGACAGGAGAGTGGGGTGGACTCCCCCTCCTCCTTCTCTAGCTCAAACAACATCAACCAGTCACCCCACGACTTCTTCGCAGGGTTTTCATGAAAATAATACATGACATGCTAGATTCCTACTTCCTAGGGGCCTAGGGATCGTTACGATATACAGGGTGTTTCAAGACTCGTGTCCATATTTTGAATAGCTACAATTTCAAACTAAGGGAAACGACAGTTTCGTTTTATGTTCAAAATGCTGTCATTGTATTACAATTTAGGTTAGTAAACTCAAATTTGACCAATACTTCAATAATTTCTCGAACCAAGCCCCCTTTCTTGAGGCCAAGTTTTGCACTCTTGGTAGCATGTTATCCATAGCTGTTTTCACTGTATCGAGAATTAGCTTCCTCACCTCTCTTCTGATGTTCTCTTTCAGCAGCCCAGTTGTTCTGGGGATTGGTTCAGAGTTGCAGAGGGTCTATCAAACATGATTTACCATATGCGGTTAATGGGGACCTAAAACAACTGAAAAATTCAGTTTGGATGGGTCTCAGTCATCAAGGGTTTCGGACCCCATTTTTTTGAAGATGGTGATGGGAAGGCTGAGACTATCAAAACAGCTAACTACTTAGCCATGCTTCGGAATAAGTTCATCTCACTGCCAAAAGGAAGAAGATACTTGATTCTTGCTATTTCCAGCAAGATGGTGCTCCCCCACATACCAACACAGCAAGTATCACTTGGCTGAAGGGGCAATTTGAGGATAAGGTGATATCCAGGAGAACTGATTTCGCATGGCCAAATGACAGCCCGACTTAAATCCTTGCAACTTTTTTCTTGTGGGGCTACCTTAAAAGAGCGTGTTTACGCCAACCCCATCCCCAGAACAACTGGGCTGCTGAAAAATAACATTATATGGTAGGTAAGGAAGCTAAGTCTCGATACAGTGAAATCAGCCATGGATAACATGCTACCAAGAGTGCAAAAACTTGGCCTCAATAAAGGGGCTTGGTTTGAGAAATTATTGAAGTATTGATCAAATCTGAGTTTTACTAACCTAAATTGTAATACAATGACAGCATTTTGAACATAAAACGAAACTGCCCTTTCCCTTGGTCTGAAAATTGTAGCTATTCAAAATATGGACACGAGTCTTGAAACACCCTGTATGGCGTACTTTTTGAGGAAATTCTATTTGGTATCATAATATGCTATTAGCTTTTTTGTGCTCTTTTCTTTTTTCTTTTTTTTCTGGGAAATGCTGTGAAATAATTTCTACTTTTCTTCTTTGAAGCTTAAAACTCTTTTATATCTGCTGCGCCATTGTCTTTCAAATTTGATCCTTCTCCCAAGAAGCCTTCTTGGGAGAAGGATCACTGAAAGACAGACAATGAAGGTTTATTAGCTGCCACTGGAGCAGTTTAGGAAGATTAGAGGAGTGGGGACTTGAGGTTGCTGGCCCTTGGTACAGTGCGGGAATAAGACTTGATTCAGCTGCTGACTGTAAATTAACTTTTATATACGTACCCTGCTTTGCTATATTTGTTTACTACCGCTAAATTGATTGTAAAGGATTTAATGGATTATTTCGTTTTTGTGGAATTTCACTATTTCATATATTTGTACTTTTATTCGCTTCGTACTTTCATCTCTTTGACTTTTATCACCAAAAGAAAATTTTACTGAAGGATTTTATCTGTTTGAAAGTTTCTTTTCTATTTCACGTAGCTGTTAATTCCAAGATAGCTTACCACATTTTATTGCAATTTAGATTTTCTTTCAATATTTGAACTCACAACCAACTAACTGAGCTCAGCATGTAAAGCGAACGTATCATGGCTTTGAAACTTTGGGGAGCTTAGGCCACATATACGGCCAGAGAAAGGAAAAGCTTTACACTTTACAGCCAGAAGGGAAGAGAAAACAGTGCAAAGAGAAACAGAAAGTGAAGAGTCCTTGAGATGAAGTTGAAAGCATGCGTCTCTCACATTGTGTTGATTCAGGAGATATTTCTCATTCTTCTCTGTATAAAGGTTATCACATTACTCATTTCTTGCAATCGCAGACGTACATACTCACTTCAACAACAAAAAACTTTTAGATTCCTATCGAGCCCAATCCAACTTTTATACTTTTCAATTTGTAGAAAATATCTAATAGCTTTTACTGATTTCGCCCCCTTTTGCTCAGGTTGACAACGGTCACGCGTGGAACTGGTTCCTGCTCTTTACCCCGCTCTGGACCACCGATTTACTCCTTCTCATTCCTGCCATATACGAAACTGTGTTGATAGGTTGAAATTCTTGCCTAGAATCCTGCAATCAGGAATGAACTGGATTTACTCTGAATTCAGTGGAAATCATTTGGGTCATTTACCCTGGAAGCGGCTCCCCTCAATCCGGTACCAAAGCACCAGAATGTGATCCTTTTCGTTGTTTCTACCCCACATTTGCCTTACAAAATGCTTTTCCAAACAAGACATATCCCCACAGACATTTCCATTTTACCATTTCTTCCCAACGGATTGTTTTTGATAAATCATTTATCCGCAGATAGTTCCCTTTTGCCCTAAGAAAATAACAAAATATTTATCTCCGCAGATAGTTCGGTCGCGGCGGAGTGAGGAGCGGGCGCGGGACACGCCCAAAGCCAAGTCCCCGGTCTTCGTAGCTCTCTACCTGGCGCTGGTGATATGTAAGATAGCTGCAGAGCTCCTCATCTGCCTCAAGAAGGAGAACAAGGTAAAACTTTCAGATACAGAAATCTACCATTGGCACTTAATATTTCTACCGCAAGAAAGTAGGAAGTTTCCATCCTATTCTTCGAGTGTTATCTGTTGTCTTCAAATTATCAACGCAAGTAAAGCATACTTTTAATCTAAATTTATGTCAGTTTTAGAATACAATCAGTTAATACTTACTTTTATTTAGTCCATTTAAATTTAAAGAAATCACTGCCCAGGTTCCCAAGCTCTCGACCTACTTTGTATTCCTCCCCATATCCTTGGCTCTCCTAGGTCTTTTCATCGGAACAGTATTCATCACATATGACACGTTAAATGTAAAGACTACCTGAGGAAACGGGCGGATGTTTTGCAGTGTGAAGATTATTTGCCTCACAAGTGTCAACATTTGGTGAAAGCTCCTCGGTTACGATTTCAAGCCTAAGATGATTAGTGTTTCTTCGGAATGTACACAGAGAATTTACATCGGTTGAAAAGTATTCCCAGTGCCTTGATTCGTTGAGAAGAATTTTTCTGTTTTCTGTAATAGATTGGAGGACTTATAATATCTAAACAATCGAACGCATATAATTATCTGATCAACAAAACTTTTAAAATTGATTATTGATACTGAATGAATAAGAGGTGAATGTGATGTATGCATATAAACCGTACCAGCGACAAAAACTGAGTCATAAACTCAACAGTTTCTAACGTCCCTCATTGCAACGAATTTAAGTGATCTGCTCAATAGTGTTAAAGATATCGGTAATATTTTGTTGGGCCACCCATTTGCCTTTCGCCGAAAATTATATTGAAGTATTGATATCGAATTGATTTCATTTAAGTGATACCTATCAAGTTTGTGGCTGTTATGACTGAGAATTATGATTTGGATTAGCTACTAAGTGATCATTACGATTACTATTTCTATTTTCATTTTGCTTTTATTAACAAGTTCGGATTGTTTTTACTTTTTAGGGATTCACGAACTTGTTTAAAATGCAACGGATACCGGATCAATTTCGATCCTAGTTTGAATTACGTTCATTCAATTTGATGATATTATTTGGTTTTGCACGTTGAATTTTAGTTAGTGCACATTCCTAAGTCTTAGATTCCTTACTCATTCCTCATTCTCACTCTTGTTAGGATGGATCAATGTGAAATGTCCAACGTTACTGCCTGCATCTTACGAATCTTCGATGTCACTTTCTATTCCTGGGATGCTGGAACTGACGATGCCCACACTAGGGAAGCGGTTATGAACCGGTAGCGGAACGGTCCACAACTGCTTCGCTACCATAATTACACTAGAAATCGCAGGTAAGCGATCCGATCGCATCGGCAATATTGATATTCCTTGTTGTTCCGTTCTAGTTCTACCATCCAAGCAATATATTTGGCAAAATATAATTTCATGTTTTGTTTATGCAATCAAATTATCATAAAGTTATTCCTATAATCTCTGATTGTCTTATCAGGCGAACTGCTGTCAGAGCCGTCGAGAGTTCAGAGTAACCTGGATAGCAATAAACCTTCTACCACAACCCATCATTACATCCTCCTTCTGTACAGAGTCCTCATCCCCCTCTGGGACATGGGCCACCCTTCAACATGACAATGACTCAGCCACTGATGCCCAGCGTGTACCATGCATGGCTATCCTCTGTAAGCACTGAGGAGTGATGGTTACCAATGAGGAGATTAAGAAATGAAGAATGATTCCCTTTCCATGGGAAGACTTTGCCGCTTGGTGAGTACCTAAACATGAATTTTTTCAATGAATCCATTTTAAGTTTTAATAACTGTCGAATTCGTTATCTCTTATCGTTCGAATTTTAAGAAACCAAAAGCAAAACGTACCTACCACTCCCAAATTTGGTCTGGTTACTTATGACCTACTTGGGACATGTGATCATTCTCCACGCAATATTTTATTTATGTCTTTTATGATGAGCTAATAGTAATTTTGAAGAATAAGAAGAGTAGGTACATTGTACTTCTGACGTCAGAACAGGTTCAACAAGTGTATATTAAAACAGCATTAGAAGAAATTTAATCCCACTTTTGAACTCAGAAGCCTGCTTCTCCCTAGGATCTTGTTTCAAGAGATAATTCTGTGAATTCCATTCAGTAAAGTGCCATTTGTATAAACCTGTGTATCTCAACAACGCGCATTTTCTTCCTATTTTACTATTCTGTGTATACTAGTACTACTTTTGATTGCTGTGTGTTTTGTGCATATTCTTTGTGTAGGTACTCTGCAGTGGTGCAAATCCGTATTTTTCATTGGAGGGGATGATTCGACTTTTAAGGCTAATTTTTGGCATTTTTGAAAATTGGAGGGGATGATCAAAATTGTCGCTAATTACTTAATTAGATTACTAAATTGAAGAAAAAAAATCGTTCATGTCTGCGACCATTTCATCAAATTTTTTCAAATGTACTTAAGAATTATCATCAAAGTCACCAAAAAGCAAACGGTACAGTTGCAAATCACACTGTCCCAAATTAAAATTCAACAATCATACGATAATTGATCTTAAGAAATTTTGGGGAAAGTTATGAATCGGCTATCATGTCAGGTCCCTATTTTCAGATTCTAATGTGTCAAGGATGATTACTTCAATTAACTCAGACCAAAGGTAAAAACAATTGGAAGAATGGGGCTAAGTATTACGTAATCACTAACCACAAAAGATAGGCAGTTGACATTGCTACATTGATGATGTGAATCGATGCCTAATTATTGCTTTATTGGCAGTCACAAATGACAGTGTACACACTTAAATGTCTAATTTCTCATTGAGTCGCTACCTAGGTTGCCCTTGGGCACAATATTATTTGGTAGAGTAATGTCGAGTACCTAATTAGTCAAAATCAGCATTCAGTGGGCATGACTATGAAATTTAAGAAAGCGGTGCAGACCCCATGGCCCATGGGCCATGGGCCACAGAATTTACTGTCAAACAAGAACTTACAATACACATGCAATAAGCACAATGACAAACGGTAGCAAAAACTAAAAACGTTGTAGTAGGTAATTAACATCAAAATGTCACAAAGATGTTATTCTGTTTCAAGTAAAGATGTTCAGCAAAACAGTATTTTTATCTACAAAGTACTGTACAGAATTGCTGTAGTCTGAGTGAATTTGATTGTTTATTCAAGCCACTTTCACCCGACACCTAGCACTTATACACTCTTCTACTGTAGATAATAAGGCATCTAGCAACTTGAGACGACATGTTAATTTGATGACTTAACAAGATGGGATCGTCACTCAATATACCAGCAATTCTATGACCAATAAACACCGCCATACATAAACAATATCAAGGAACATTGAGGGATAATGATCTGCGATGGTTGCCTTTTATCACTGATGTGGGTTTGTATTTTGTAACGGAGGTTGTGTGAGCTCAATTAGAACAGAATATCATGAAGAACTTACATAAACACCCGAGAAATTGCGTTAAAGACCGCAGTGTTGTAGGAATTACATCCAATAAATTTAACTTTCTGATCTTGAAAATAACATGATGAGGGATTTCGGCTATTTACAATATTTTGTGAAATTTTGGAGGGGATGAAATTTGAAATTTTTGGGGGGGATGGGCTTCAATTTTTGGGGGGGATAAATCCCCCCCATCCCCCCCGGGATTTGCACCACTGGTACTCTGAGTTGCTCCCTATTTTATTTTTTTCCTATTACTATTTTTCAGCCTTCAGATTGCTTCCTATTGTATTATTGTACCATTACCTTCATATTATGAAATATCGATTTCTCTGTGTAGGTACTAGCTGGGAAATCTTTTTGCGGACCAACTCGCATAGTAATTATTTTCAACTGCTAGTTTTTATTTTCGTTTAACTTGTTCTTATCCATTATTTTTTACATTTTGTTTTTGTAGTACAATATCAAATTGCAAGAACAAAAGTAACAAAGGCAAGTTAAATGTTTAAATATGCATAAACATATCGAATTTTCCAATAATGGAAGTGCCGCATCGCAAAATACGCATGTAATTGTAAGTTAATGTAGTGTACAATTAATGTATAATGTATAAAACATACACTAGATAATATTAATGCGATCATCAATGGTTCAAATATCAGGCTTCTACTCAACTCCGGATTTACAATACCCCCTTGGGTCACAATAAACTACTTACGGGACTGCATCCGCTCTCTTTTTTTTTCGTTATGATCTCAAATATGCCCAGTACTTCCGACTTTTTGAATGATCATCTTCGATCATTTCTGATGGTCTTATTATGAGTATTGTATTTGTGATTGAATGCCCTGTCTGGTATTTGGATCTGAATGGGTAACTTGCTGGCCACCCAGGAGGTTGATCTAGAGTTGGTAGAACTTCAGGCATTCCCAAATCGTAGTAAGTTTTACTGAACTAATAGTTCTCTGAAAGTAGCGACGAAATGTGAATTAGGCATA
The DNA here is from genome assembly GCA_011033025.1 of Beroe forskalii. Taxonomy (NCBI): domain Eukaryota; kingdom Metazoa; phylum Ctenophora; class Nuda; order Beroida; family Beroidae; genus Beroe; species Beroe forskalii. The sequence goes on along the minus strand of WFMF01000657.1, from coordinate 5,158 downwards.
GGTATGTTAACAATACAGTGAATTGCGCGTCTCTATCTTCCCCAATTCAATCGATCCATGTCACTTGTACACAGCTCTTTATCTCACAGCTCCTTATCTCAGAGCTCCTTATCTCAGAGCTCCTTATCTCTCTGCTCCTTATCTCACTGCTCCTTATCTCACCGCTCCTTATCTCACTGCTCCTTATCTCACAGCTCCTAATCTCTCCGCTCCTTATGTCACCGCTCCTTATCTCTTTGCTCCTTATCTCACTGCTGCTTATATTATCTCACAGCTCCTTATCTCACTGCTCCTTATATTATCTCACAGCTCATTATCTCAGCTCCTTATCTCAGAGTTCCTTATCTCACTGTGTATAACTGTTTTGTCAGATGTGAGAACCATGACGGCGGGCGATGAGCGAGAAAGACTCGAGGAGGTTCTCCATGGAATATCCTCCATGCATCAGGTAGGCACCCCGTGTAGTTTTGCGGGAAATTAGACAGTTTTCATAAACAAGCCATACATCTTTTCCCTTCAGTTAACAACGTAGAATTCTGAACGTTGACTAAACTTAAAGTGGTTTATTTTCTCGTACGAATTATTTCCTGATTTTCAATGGCGCGTTATTTCTGATGATCCGCGTGGCGCATTGGTTTCACAGGCGCGTTATTTCAAATGATTATGATCCGTTTGTCGCTCTGCTGCATTTATTTCACTGTTGCAGAAACAAGAAGCAGATGCAGAGAAGTTCGAGTGTCTGCTAACCCATCTAAACTCCATTGTCACCCACCCTCTTCATTCGCAAGGTCTGTGCCTGGTTTATTTCCCATTGAAACGGATTCTTGAGAGGTCCAGAGACCTCCCTTGTCGTTGGCAAGTGCTTCAATTTTCCCAGCGTTGGCGCAATTCTTATTAATTTGATATTCATCTGGTCACAGGATTGGTAAGTTTGTTTAATCATGGTAAGTAACCTATTTATAATCGAACAAAAAGCATTCAGCGTAATTTTGCAACTACATTCCAGATGAAAGTGTATGGAGGAATTTACACGAACTCCACTCTCTCCAACAAATCAGAGAAATCATGACAACTTACGTTACCAATCCATCCGTACAGGTATCTCTTACAGTTCATAATCTATGCAGCATGGATCATCAGATCACTCTCAATATCTATGGTATAATAATAGATTGGTTATTCTAGAGTTTTGGGTACCTACTAGAACACTTCGTATAATTCCAAGATTCAAATGATTTTGGTCAATCTGTTACACCAATGCATGTTAGAATGAATGGGCACAGAAATAAATTTTCGATTGATGAAAAGTTAACTTTTGAAAAATCAGCTTTATCTATGCACTGTTTCCTCGTCCATAAGCCCTAATCAATATCATGGCGAACGAAGGTTCATATGGGGGCGACCAAATTTGAGTGGATAAATCAAAAAAGTTATTTTTATTGTCAATTATATCGTTAAAACTTAACTCTATTAACAACAATGCATCATTCAATCAATTTTTTATAATACCTAGAAAGCCAGTACCTACCTGTTCTATATCGAAATCATCGATTGTTTAACGTGCAGCTTGTGCTACTGCTAAGTGATAGCAATTCCTGTTCCTTGTCGTAATCTTATTAAGAGCGAGCTCAAGACGAACGCGTTCGCAGGTTTCATGAATCTGACCCCCCAAACGAACGAAAATGTTACTTTAACGTTGGTCGTAATTAAGTTTGAATAATATCTCTTGGTTTCATTCGATTTGGACCCTAATCAAATTAGATTTGTAGTCTCAACGCAGTGAGGAGGAGAGTATGATTGTTGCTATATCAAGATGAGTAATCCGATACGTTACTTCGAGACTTTTGAGACAAGCAGATATAATTTTACATATCTGAATGAAGATGATGAAATAAATGTAACGGCGATTTACACCTATTACCTAGGAGTTAATTTGGTTCACACGTTGCAACGATTTCACGTTCAGGCGGGAAGGAGATATTCATTGATCCGTTTCTGTTGATATTGTTGGATTTTTCACACTGAGTTTTGAGTACTGAGTAGGTACTTTACTATAGGTACTGGCATGGTAAGTGATTGAACATAAATTTTAGTGAATAGGATTTCAGGTGCGCGTTTAGATGCATAGGTTTTAGATTTTGTAATGAACTTTCGATTTTGAAAATTTGACAAAATTCAACAAAATATTTTCTTATAATTAAATTAGGTGGCTAAAACTCTAAAATAGGGAGACCAAATTCACTTTCGGGGGCGACCAACTAAACATGATATTGATCTGGGTCCATAAGGATATGTTTAGCATGCAACTCTTCAAGCTTGGTATTGTTAAGAAAGTTAGGCCATTAGAATTAGATCGTGAAGAGAATAAGTTTATTCAAAGGTATAGAACTAGAATCTGGGGTTTAAATAGAATTGTAGTTGTAAGGTAAGCTAGTTTTGTTAGTTACTCCCGTTTTCTAAATTTTTGGCATCCAATTAGGTACTCATTTTAGTTCATTTAATTATATTTTTTGTAGTGACCTTACTGTGATTCATCTTGAAGAAATTGTAGTTTGTAGTAATATGACAAATTATTGTTAATTACTATTATATTGATACTAATTTATTCCCTTCCAATTATAGAATTATAGGCTAACGATGTTTTAACGAAAGTACTACCTATAATCTATGCTGTTTCATTGTGCGTCCAAAAAACATAACTTTTGTTTAATGTTTATGTTATCGTCTGAAAATGGCGAATATGATTTTATTTTTTACGGATGTGAAGCCTGAAGGTTTAACAAACGTCTCTGTTATTCCACCAGAAATTAGGGCTACGGTTGCTTGGTAACATGTGTACGGTGAGAGGAGGGTTGCAGCTGATGATTGGAGACAAAACGTATATCCATGTGATGGGAACACTGCAACAGACTCAGCTCATTGACAACCCTGATGTCATGGTAAGTCGTGAAGGAGACAGGTAAAAAATTGCGAGCGAATCATATTTTATCGTTGTTTCGAAACCCTGAATTTGGAGAGGAATGCCCAATCATAACGCGGGGCGCGCACTCCGCGCGCTTGAAGAGGTAAGACAACTTCTGGCAATTTCAGATTGGAACACGGTTAGCAATGATTTTGCTCCATTCTCCATTGATAATCTCCCTTCCCCAGGCTGAAGGATTCCGGTGCTGGGTCTGCTTGCCATGTCGAGTGTGGAGCAGCGACTCCTGATCAGGCGAGACCCGTGCAAGTGGTGTAACCACGTTACCATGGCGCTCTCAGAGTTACGGAGTAACGAGGATCTGGTTGAGAACGGAGTCATGTCGCTCTGCTACTTCTTCCTCGACAGTGAGACCGAGGTGAACTTCAGTGTGGGGATTGAGCCTTATTCAGAAGATTAATTTATAAACCCAATCATTTCGGTAGCTCTCGTATCTGTCTAATATTTCAACTTCTTGCCCTAAATAACGCAATTACTAAACCTTTACGTTCAATTCCTGTTTACTTTTCATCATTTCAGGCTGATTACATCCTACTGAAGGGAAGACTCCAGCTCTTCCTGGAGCTACAGGACGAACACAGGGAGAGCACTGGTGTCCAGTGTTACATAATGAAACTGTTCAGTGTCCTTACCACCGAACAAACTGTCACTCTGTGAGTTTACCAAGGCATCCCTGTTGATCGTTACATAGTCGTTACTTAATCGGGACTTAATTAATCGTGACATACTTAGATACTTGCTTCATATTATACTCGAGTACGTATAGTGATTACCGGGGGGTCCTTTCCGACCCCACCCGATTTTTTCCTGTTCCTAATCGCGTTTTTGTTTTACAAAAAGGCATTGAGAATAGGTTAGCAGAGATCGTGTTTTGTGGGGGTTGTGTGTATACTACCTTTACGCGTACTGTTAAATCTGAAATAGGTGGTGGTTTTTGGTCGTTGGTCGTCGTCGTATGTATGTAACATTTTCGATCAACTGCTCCTTTATAATATCACTCGCATCAGAATAGCTTGGTGTAGTGGCATCCTTCGCATTATGGGCTGCAGCTAGCTAACTGGGCTACTTTGTAGGTATTCGAGTTCAATGCTCTGTTCATGCTGATGTTCTTTATCAAAAATCTAACAATTCTTAAAACAATCATAAAATTAAAACTTAATCAATCTTCACAGAATCAATCAGATTGGATTTCAATCACACAGCCATTTGAACTTCTTTAAGTAGCGGGCAATTCGGCCAATTTACAATGGGCAGTATTAGTGCCATCAGTTATGAATGATCTAAAGAATTGACTAGAGGAAAGTAAAACATAAGAGTTTGTCTCGGTTCATGATTGATAACAATGATATATCTGAATCTTTAATCTTGGTCAGTAATTAATAATTATATTGTGTATCTCAATCTTGAAAATATCAAGGCGTGCAAATTTTATCAATGGCGTGCAAAGTTTCAGCTCTATCAGTCAATGACTGATAGAGCTGAAACTTTGCACGCCATTCATGGAACACCTACGAAAGACATAACAGGCCTCAGAATTCCGAAATCACCCATTTTTCGTCTTTTATGGGGGTGAAAAGTCACGTTTTTCGGCCTGAAAACTGCCTTTTTTCGACCCTTATCCGATATAGAGGTCTCGAGGGAGGTAAAATAGAGGTGTATCTGGTCATAAGTTATGCGCCTGAAACCACTGAACCAATGATATTCACCAGTTTTCCTTTGTTTTCCTGTAAAATCTAAAAAACCGTATTTTACCTCTAAAAGGTGATCCAGGGATGTCTTCATTTCTGAGGCACCAAAATCCAAAAAATGTGTCTTTGACTGATAGAGCTGAAACTTTGCACGCCATTCATGGAACACCTACGAAAGACACAACAGGCCTCAGAATCTCGAAATCACCCATTTTTCGTCTTATGGGGTGAAAAGTCACGTTTTTCGGCCTGAAACTGCCTTTTTCGACCCTTATCTGATAGAGGTCTCGAGGGAGGTGAAATAGAGGTGTATCTGGTCATAAGTTATGCGCCTGAAACCACTGAACCAATGATATTCACCAGTTTTCCTTTGTTTTCCTGTAAAATCTAAAACCGTATTTTACCTCTTAAAAAGGTGATCCAGGGGTGTCTTTCTATTTCTGAGGCACCCAAAACTAAAAAATGTGTCTTTGACTGATGGAGCTGAAAC
>WFMF01000656.1:0-77911 GCA_011033025.1 Beroe forskalii | reverse complement strand
AACAAGTCATATAAAGCACATTTGAGGCCTTAAAACCCCATGTCGCCTCAGGCGACATTTGTCACATTTTTGTCACACAGCTTGCGACATTTCGCGCATTTATGGGGCGTGGAATCTGGATGTGGCCACGGGCTGGGAATGGTTGATTTAGTGTCTAGGAACCCTAGATTAACTATTAGGATCAAAATAAAATGATTTGGAGTGATTTTTCGGCTGAAATCTCCATGTCCACACTTGTCCCTATTTTGCCACCAGATTGGCAGGAAAGATGGGACTTTTGGGCGTGGCTCAAGGTTGGGCGTGGCTCCTATGATGGCCTGGCATCTCTCAAACATGATATCTAACCATAACAACTCATATCAAGCACATTTGAGGCCTTAAAACCCCATGTCGCCTCAGGCGACATTTGTCACATTTTTGTCACACAGCTTGCGACATTTCGCGCATTTATGGGGCGTGGAATCTGGGCGTGGTCACGGGCCGGGGATGGTTGATTTAGTGTCTAGGAACCCTAAATTAACTTTTAGGATCGAAATAAAATGATTTGGAGTGATTTTTTGGCTGAAATCGCCATGTCCACACTTGTCCCTTTTTTGCCACCAGATTGGCAGGAAAAATGGGACTTTTGGGCGTGGCTCAAGGTTGGGCGTGGCTCCTATGATGGCCTGGCAACTCTCAAACATGATATCTAACCATAACAACTCATATCAAGCACATTTGAGGCCTTAAAACCCCATGTCGCCTCAGGCGACATTTGTCACATTTTTGTCACACTTTTGTCACATGTCGCGTAAAACATCGCCTCGCGTAATGCGATATGACGCTTAGTAAAGTCTGAAACCGGATACTTACCGCGTTACATTCCAGTGTCGAACCAGCTCCAAGAAACGGGAAGAAATAAAAGTAATTACCGATGTAATATATGTTTTACATCAGGCGCCTGCTAGCATACACAGATTGAATTTAACACTCTGAATTACCTGAATTATCTTTGACAAGGGGCACCGTACTTTATAACAAACTGTAAAGTGACCTTGTAATGGGTGTTCAAATTTCAAGGCTAGAGAAATTTTGACATTCGGCGCTGTGGATTGAATAACGATTCAAATTTGCCCGAAATACAACAAGAAGCCAGGTATTCGGGGAACAATCATGCATCAATCAAGTGTATAGTAAAGGTATTGCATGTTAAACACTCAATAATGTATTAACTACTGAGGTAAGACTTATCTGGTACCTACTAACATGGGCTTGGTGGTATACATTACATTCTATACACGATGTATACTGTAGTAAATACCGGTACAAATCTACATTGAGCGCTGCATTTGGTGCTAAGACAGTCGTAATTCTTAACATTTTCATCATGGAAATCCGCAAATAGAAAATACCTTAGGTGTAGTTATGTGGAATAAAATTTTGGTGTTTACAAATTTGGTAGGGTGCAATTTGGGGATCTTTATTCTAGTTCGCATATGATAATGACCTCATTTTGAACTGTCATGGTTTGTGAGAAAATGGAGATTTTCCCGAAGAATTCCCAAATACAACCTCCATGAATACCCCCAAGGTAGTTGAATAAAATAGGTAGTCATGCACACAATCAGTTGTACTGGAATGGAGGTATGTTTGTATACGTTATATTCAAAGCACTAACGCAATGTACATCGAGACTCAGGATTAGCTAAGCGACTGACAAGGTCAAATAAAGAGGCGAATGTATAGGCTGTGTCAACAGTGTACTATGTAAACTACAGTGAGTATTCTTTCATAATCATTCTTAAATTGAATCTTTCTTATTCTTAATGGGGAGTGAGTATTTTTCGTGTAACTGTTAAAATCGTTTATGATCAATAGAATACCATATCCTTCAATATTTTAGCCGTGTAGGACAAAATATAGTTGGAATTATTATAGTCGTAAAATGCTAGTCACAGAGTTTCGATACGCACGGTCGGCCCATGGGCGCCCAATAAGACTGATTGTTGATCATAATATGCAAGGCCAATGTCCTGTATCAATCTGGGTTTTTGTTGAGGAACATAATTTGTATTATAAGCCAACATTCATAAAAGGGTGGGTTATGAGATGATTGGGTTTGGTTATGAGTGGAAAGAGGTGGGTTATGAGTTGATTTTGTTGGGTTATGAGTTGATTTGGGTAGGTTATGAGTGGAAAGGGGTGGGTTATGAGTTGGTTGGGTGGGTTATGAGTTAATTGGGTGGGTTATGAGTGGAAAGGGGTGGGTTATGAGTGGAAAGGGGTGGGTTACGAGTAGAAAGGGATGGGTTATGAGTTGATTGGGGTGGGTTATGAGTTGATTGGGGTGGGTTATGAGTGGAAAGGGGTGGGTTATGAGTTGATTGGGGTGGGTTATGAGTGGAAAGGGGTGGGATAATGTTATGAGTTGATTGGGGTGGGTCATGAGTGAAAAGGGGTGGGTTACGAGTAGAAAGGGGATCGGTTATGAGTTGATTGGGGTGGGTTATGAGTTGATTGGATGGGTTATGAGTGGAAAGGGGTGGGTTATGAGTTGATTGGGGTGGGTTACGAGTGGAAAAGGGTGGGTTATGAGTTGATTGGGGTGGGTTACGAGTTGATTGGGGGGTTATGAGTGGAAAGGGGTGGGTTATGAGTTGATTGGGTTGGGTTATGAGTGGAAAGGGGTGGGATAAGGTTACGAGTTGATTGGGGTGGGTTATGAGTGAAAAGGGATGGGTTATGAGTGGAAAGGGGTGGGTTATGAGTGGAAAGGGGTGGGTTATGAGTAGATTGGGGTGTGTTATAATGGAAAGGGGTGGGTTATGCGTTGATTGGGGTGGGTTATGAGTGGATTGGGGTGGGTTATGAGTGGAAAGGGTGGGTTACGAGTGGAAAGAGGCGGGTTATGAGTGGGAAGAGGTGGGTTATGAGTGGAAAGGGGTGGGTTATGAGTGGAAAGGGGATCGGTTATGAGTTTATATTTCAATTAACTGTGATTTCTTTAAATAATATCTGTCCAGTGACCCACCTGACTTTCCTCTCTGCTAGGTTCTTGTAGACATACTCCTGCCGATCAAAGTCGTGAAGGACAAAGTAATGGGGAACAAGGGAAGCTTTGCTTTCTCGAACAATTGCATCAAAGTCGAATGGATGCTTTGATGTTTCGTGACTTTCGATGTTGTATGACGTACAGCACTGAAATAAGGGAATAATAAGTGAATAATAAGTGAATAATTTGATATATCAGGGAAGATAGGCAGCAGAATGGGGGTTCACCAACTTCATGATATGAAGTTTATATACTTTAATATTATTAAAGTACAATTAGAGGACCGCTAGATTGGTTGAGCTAAGAGACACAAGCCGTCAAGCCCTACCTTTTCAAAGGGTAGTTGATAAAAGGGGTTATTAAGAAGGGTTTTCAACACATAAAACATACCACATGCTCACACTTCTGCTTACCTTGATCTTTTCAATTAGATCCTCGTTGGCAAAGACCTTATATCCCATCAGATGAAGAACACCTGAACATGAAGTCATATTAGGACTTGAAATGCCAACTTCTTGTTGAATAAAGGTCGCACAAAATTCCTAAATAATAACTGGTCACTTCGAAGTTTAATTTATTTTTCACATTGCTGATGTGTTTCAAGAGCAAATACGAAGATACCTTTATCCTCTTTGAGAGAAAATTCAAGGATAGAGCCATCATTGCTTGATCCATTGACTAATGTGCAGTTAACAGAGTTGTCTTCCATCCAAGTCTAATAGGGAAACAATGAATTGAATTGAATTGAATAAAACTTTTACAGCACAATGTCATTGAATATATTTTTTCGAGTATATAAAATGTAGCTTCTAAGCTGTGCTGAGGGAATTCAATTCAATTCAATTATAAGATTTTACAGCACAATTATTGAAATATACTCTCTCTCCCTTTCTATTGGATTTATATATGGTAAGAGGCTGCTGGAAAACACTCAGTCAATCATAAAGACTGTTCACGAGGTCACCCACTACAGACATAAAAATAATATATTTGAACATATTTGAATAATATATTTGAAATAAATGTTGATTAATTTAATGCACTCTCAGAACAATGCATACCAAATACACCAGTACAACTGGTGATAAAACTTCTTTCAAGAAACTTTTGCAATTTTTAAAATCACTGATTCCTATTTAAAAGGTTTTTGAGGATGTCCATTAGCTGTTCCTGGCAATGTCATGTGACAGTCTTGATGGATTAAACTATTAAAGGGGGAGTGTCCCAATTTTTACTAACACAATTTACTCTTTTAAAGAATTTCGTGGCTCAAATGAATTGGACTTTTCACCAAAAATGTATATCTATACCAATCACACTTGGGTTTGTTTGCCTGCAGTGAATAAGCTTTCTTAATCTCAAGACCTATGATAGGAAAAAAGAACACAGCAGTTGGATCAACTGCTGCTTTGTCACTTAACATCACAATTTTTGCTTTGAAACACAAAAACAGGCATGAAATGACATTAATTAGAATAGTGACATAAAAGAGTAGGGCTGATTTCAATCTGCCATGTCTGTTTGTATGTGGCATCTCTTGAATTCCTTCAAGTCAATTCTGAATAATATTCTGTCTGGGAAGGGGCATGTTATCAGTTGAGAGCCAGGATTGTTGCAAGGCACAGGGGAGTTCTTGATAAGTAAAATTTGTTACAGTGAAGGCAAGAGGAAAGGGCAGAATCTTTTCAGTATCTTGAAGGATTTGAAAGTGAAATAGAAGTGGAGGGCTAGGAATTTCAAGAAGAATGGATTAGTTCTGATCTGTCTTTAGCAAGAAGCAAGGGATTGGTTGTAAAACTTCAGTGAGATTCCTGCCTTGATGGAGGTGATGCACTAGGAGACAGAGATAGGGGATCCATTAGAAGGAAGATCTGTCTAATGGTGTCAAGTAACATTTACAGGTGTTGGGGGAGCAGGGTCTGTGATGCTGATTTGTGCAATGGATGATTCCATCAGACTAGGGGTGTTGAATATTAATAATAATAATATAACAATTTTATTGTTTAGTAACTCGATTCTTCTTCTTCTTCTTCTTCTTCTTCTTCTTCAATCTTCTTTTTCTCGATTCATATTCTAAAAATAAACTAACAAACATTGAGTTTCACTCGTATCTCATTCACTTGATATCATGAAGGATCACATTAAAGACTAACAAACTTAATCTATCATTTCCACACCAATTGATTGATTCATTATTTCTATTTTCATGCAAAAAGTTGCTTTGCAAAAAGCAGTCAATGATAGTTATATAAAAAGTTTTTTGCCTTACAGCAACACAGTTCCACAACAAACTCTTTACAAAACTACATCATCCATGATAATAATTATATGATGCAATGATTCAATTCAAGTAATGATTGTTATGATTAAACTTTACAACACTACCTTATACAATCAAATTTGAGGATCCTCAATGACTTTTGCACTGATGATGATGATTTGAAAGAACTTTGCATTAAAAAGTCAGCTCGTTGTGGTTATTCGTGTTGCGGAACTTGGCAATTACAGTGTTTTATTATATAATGATTGTACTGACATTCAAGTAACATGATCGAGTCATATTCTTTATAAATTAGCTTATAAACTTTCCTTTGTTCCACAAAGTCCAAAACACACTTAAAAATTTTGCCAGACGTTGCCTGACCCCCCTGCGCGCGCGAAGCAGGCAACGTCTGGCAATAAAAATTCAAATTTAATTTAAACAACTATCATTTCATACCTTCACAAGGTTTTAAACTTAAAACACGATACAAATGAGAATAACTATACGACTTGCCCTAACCAGCGCCCTGCACCTGGTTTCGCGCACGGAGTGCGCGGCGTTCCCCTAACCAGGGGTGTCGCGACTTGCCGGGGGTGTCGCGGCTTGCCGCGCCGCGCACTCCGTGCGCGAAACCAGGGCGCTGGTTAGGGCAATGCGCGGCGCGGCACGTGTTTAGCAAGGCGCTTGGCCGCTTGCCCTAAGGAGCTCGAGCGCGCGCGCGCTCGTTAGGGAAATTGGAAGCGAGGCAGGCGTCAGTCACTGACAAAACGTTGCCCCTAACGTTCCACTGCAAATTTGGGCATCACCTTTGCGCCGCGCCTTCGGTAAAAGAAAAGAACCGAAATCGCCCGTCCACTTGGTTTCGTGCATAGAGCAGGAGTGCGCGGCAATTCTCCAATTCCGAAGCAAGGAATTGAATTTTAATTGATGAAGTTTGTTAATTTCATATTTGCAGATGCATATTTATTTATCATTAAACCATTTGTGCATGTGTTATTATCGTAGGATGATACCCTACCCTCGCGCGCGCGGCGCAACGTTCCACATTTGGACGTCACCTTTGCGCCTTGTCCAACAACAAGTCAGAAAAAGGGACGGACATCGCCCGTCGAGTGTTATTAAATAAAATTAAAAGTGAAGCCATGCCATTCCATTCTTTTATTGGACATTTTTTGTTTCACTGTATCATTGTATCAATGATCAATTTGTGATAAGTTGTCTGTCTCCCTTCGCTTTCGGCGGGCGCCCATGTCCAAATGGTCATGGTGGTAAAAATAAATTTCCTTCTCTAAAAAGTTTCTTTTTCTAAGTATTGTTATCACATTTACATTATTGCAGGTTTTGTTATATAATATATAGGTTTAATTTAAATTTTCAGTATCTCATTAGTGGCTGGAAGATCCAGTCAAAAGTGGAAGTTTGAAGATAGTTTTTATGAAAACACTGTTGATGTACTTATCAAAACCATTTATTTTATTTTATTTTATTTTATGAAATTTTCTTTTATCATCTTCAATGTGATAATCCCAAAATCAACTGGTGGGAAGAGAATATGGTCAGGTTTTCAAAATTGTGCTTTGACTTTTCACTTATCAATAAAGCAACAAATTTAATAAAACAATAATTTATATTTTACTGCAATTAAACCAATGCATTTTCTGATGAGTTTCATCACCAATCAATTCAAATAGGTATCATGCTTTGTTAAGTGAACCTGTTGGACACTGTTATGTCACCCATACCCATTTGTCACTTGATTTGTTATTGATTTACCTAATGCTCTTGATTGGCTACAGACTCTACTACAGACTATACTTCAATGCAACTCCATGGTTATAGTCAAGGCTTTGGGTAAGGTAAAATGTTAGAGTTTTGGTTAGGGCCAGGATAGAGATAAAGTGCTGTGGGGTGAAATGTCGGATTCCCAACTTCAACCAAATAAGTTGTCTGTTGCATACATGAAGTAAGAGCATGAGGTATCAATAACACTTCCATTGACATTGTTATGGGTGAGGAATTGGTGTTTAACTCCCCCCCCCCTCATAGGCCCATAGCTTCTGGGCCACCCACAAAAGAATTTAAAGTATAACAGAATGATTTTGACTCAATAATTACAAATATTCCAATTAATTCTGAGGAAATATATATCAACAATTAAAAAATAAAGAATCAATCCTTGGAACACATCAATTTGCAAGATTTTTTTTTCTAACTAAGTTTTCAGAAGTAGTACAGAAGTGTCATGTCTATTGTTAATAGGCAATGTATTTTTAGGCACACCTGATGTTTCCACTTTTTGTTTCTGTCATTTGTTCCAAATGTCCCAGTTGCCCCAAAATATAGTCCCAAACTCAAGAAAAGTAAATTCGGACAAACACATTTGGGACAGTGATACTCCCCTCCCATGAGGCATTTTCAATCAATCAATCATAAATTTATTGCTCATTCTTGCAGATTGATGCCTTCAGGAAATAATTTCTATTATATTTAAGCAGTCAATGAAAATAATTCACAAAGCAGAACAAATCAAACACTCAACTGCCCCCTAGGATGTCTTGCTTAAGAGGAGCACCTTGCTGCAGTAATGAAACACCCTCCCTCTACATCCCAGCTAGAAGAAGTGCAGATGGATGGCTACGTTCAAAGTTCTTCAAGACCTCATCTAGGGAAAAGGTATGATAAATGTATTTAAGATTGAGACTGCAAGTATCATTGAACCTGATATTTTAATGACACAACTATTTTTATGAGATAATGAATGATACTGTATTAATTTACATCAACTGATTAATTAGAATACTAAATTCTGCCATGAGAATCATCAAAAATGAAAATTACTGTATATAATAGATAACTCGAGCATTACACAATAAACCAAACTCATCTATAAAATACTTGACTATGAGATAGCATTGAGATGCATATTCAATATTCATGCATATTGATTGTATAAGGTGCAGCTAAGTCCAATATGCATGATTGAAATGATGACCTATCTTATATATAATTTCGTAAGAGCACGTGAATAATGTCTGTGCGGGCGCACAGTTTAAATTTGAGCTTGCCAAGAAAATATCAAGAGAAACGAATGCGGAAGGGAGAAAGGAGGTGCCGTTGCTATGGAGATTGGATATTTGCGCACGTGCAACATAAAGTTGTTCGTAAAGTAGTGTTAATATTACGTTAGTGATTTAAGCTGTCGAGATGTTGCTTTTAAATGTTGATGCTTTTAAACTTTAAAGTTCATGAGCCATGTAGGAATATTTTGTACGACAGTTATCGGAAGTTTAGAAAAGTAGGAAGTTATTACAAAAAATATCTAAGCAGTAGAGTTCAACCGATGAAATAAATTCGCATCGAACGATGTTCCTACGTCTCGGCGTGTTTCAAAATCAATGAGATGTTCACGAATTTCGATTCAGAACACTTCACGTAAACGTAAGGGAAAACAAAATTGTTGAACTAACAGAACACGACGCGCGCGCATTTTAATCTTGCGCGCAGAAACTCGCGCCAAGGTCGCAAAGTTATTTCAGATATAGTTACGAACTTACAAGACGAAATGCGCGGCGTAAAATTATGAATTTGATTTTGCGCTTAGTCTGAGCCGAGTGAGCAATGTAATCGCAGGTCCACCGGGCCTGCTAGTTGTTATATAATCATAATGTAAACAGAGTGTAATGCAAGTATGCATAAGCATGCATGAATACTATGAATGTGAAAGTGAGGGAACCTTATAATAATACATAGACATTTTGCACTCAGAGTGCAATACCACACCTTTGTGCTCGGCATTATGCATTTGAATAGAATGAAAACTCATATGTTCTATGTCATGTACTTATATTTTCTATCAGATACAACCTGATATGTGCACTGTCCCTATGTATTTTATTGCATTGAATTATAATCTCTTGAATGAAGCCATCACAATTTAGATTTCAATATTAGGTACTCAGAAGTAGAATACGAAATGGAATAAGATAATTTCTCATTTTAGCAGTTTTGTTATAGCATTTTGAGTCTTGAAGCAATGAGTCTATTCTTTGATCCACTTGCACTTTATTAAGTCTTTACGTCTGTAAACGTTTAACAGCCACAAAAACGACTGCTTCTGACAACTTGACAGCTAAGCAACTTCACAATTGCTCTCATGAATTAACTTGACTATGGTGAAATTCAATGTCATTTTAAAACAGTAACCAATGACCATACCAATGTTATCTGCCTTTGCTAGAAATGATGTCTTTTGTAATTTCTTTCAGTCTAGACAGATATTTGTCACTGTCCCTGTATTGTGACACGAAATAAATAAATTATATGTGCAGATTTGTTAAATGATGGGTGACATTGTTTGAGGATTAGTTTACGCACATCTAGGGTGTAGCCAGGGGAAGGCGACAAAGGCCACCCCTCCCTTTTCGGACAGAGATTGTGAAACTTTTGTAATGTTTAGAGGCTTGGGCCGAGCAAAATAAGCCATTCGACAGGTTTTAAATGTATCTCGCCGATCCCTTTCTAAAAACCTGGCGACGCCCCTGCCCACATCAAAGACCATATCTATAACGTTGTTTGACCCTTTACACAGTGAACTGACAGTTCATCTAACAGATAACAGTATTGATTTGAGTATGCCCCTTAGCTAATGCTAATGGTGAAAATGTCGTTTTTGATGGAAATGAGCAAAATGTTGTTTTGTATACTGTTGGAAATTTAAATGAATCGACGAAATACATCCCTGAAATCTGAAGCTTTATGAAATGCTTGGCAGTCAGCAAGCCTAGTACTGCTACCCCACCCATGTACAAGTTAACATGTTAAACATGTACTACCTTCTACTGCAATGCCTGGTATAAACAGAGTTGTCAAAATATGAAGTGAATTACTCTGAATTATACCTACCTAGGTAGTAGACTGTAAGAATCAAGGAGATGTTTACCTATAATATTTACATTTTCTAAATTTAAAATTTTCTGCATAACTTTGTTCTGAGGTTAATTGGCCAGGAATGTTATATCTACCAATGCCCTCATGCCACATATAATTACCGGAATTTTGATGAAATTGGCAATTAAGTCACAGCTATTTTTATCGATGTAATTACTGGACACATCTAGTGTTTCTGGAGGTGACCAATGAACACAGAACTGCACATGAAAATGTACCAAAAGTTTATATCATGTATTGGATTTTCAATCAGGCCCACAAAACAGCTGAAAGGAAATGAAACTATTTCTTACAATTACTGGAATTTAGTTGCTGATAATAAAAATCGACATATTTTAGCGACAGCGAAAATAAAAGATATTTCCCCGAATATCGTTTACCTACTCAAAAAACAACTCAATACTGTAATAAGCTGCGTATAATATGTCTGTTCATTTACTCGAGTCTCGCCAATATAAACCCTCTCGACACGCACTGTTTATTGAATGAATCATGTTAACCTGGTAACCTGCACTATACGAACTACCTGCATTATCATTCTCTTTAATACTTTTACTTTTTATAAGAAGCTTATTGAAACTTGAAGCTAAAAGTTTCTTAATTTTCTGCGATTTTGAGCCTTCAAGTGATATCTTTATACTATCAAGTTTTGCAAGGAGATATACGAGAGTAGATTCATCGATGAGGTTTCTTTATTTCCCAAAATCCTAGGCTCAGTTTATTATTGACGGCTTCTTATAGAACAAACTTATTGTAACTAATTCGAAACCTTTTTTCAATTTTCTTTAAACACAGTTCTCAAGTGAAACTCATGTATTACTGCACTTGTAAAAAAAACTAGCTAAAGTAAGGAATAGTAGGTACTCTTAAGTTATTGATAATAGCCAAATAGCCAATGGCGAAATGATGATATACCATTATTCTATTATAATGTTTTAACATAATTCATTCATACATATAGCAATTATCGAGACGTAAAACTATTGGTGAACAGGTAGTGCTGAAATGTTGCCATCAGTGACATATGTATATACTTATTATACACGCGTTTGTGTGTCTCAGGTGTGTATGGGCGTTTGTCTGTCAGTGTGTATGGGTGTAGAGGTGTATGGGAGTAGGTATGTATAATGTTTTCGTACTGTATGAGTGTATGGGTGCATGTATAAGGTGTATTGTATGGTTGTCTGTAGTTAGGTGTGTTGTCTTTCATGTGTTTTCATTGATTGTTTGTAAGTCTGTATTTATACATTTCTGTTAGCGAGCTTGTGTGTGTGGATAACAAGTGCAGGCCGCAATATTAGAATATTCCATACGCGTCAACTTTTCAGAGACTTGAGGACATGAAAAAGTCACTTATTCTCTCATTGTGAAACTTATTGAGGTATTGCACCTATAAACTAACCTAATTGCTTTTTCTTAATTAGGTGAACATCCACTAGGTAACTAATCGGCAGTAAATCCAGGTTTAAAGTTCCACTTTCTTTTTCAATCTTCAGCATTCTGGTACGAAACAAAACTCTTATCACGTTAAGGTCTTTGTTCAACTTTAAGATAGTTTTGAATATATAATAGTTACTGTAACCCCGCGCACGAGAAATAGGCAGGTAAGATGACGTCATTATCATAGCTGAAAGTAGTGAGTTGATGACGTTGAACCGCCTATTTCTCTTACGTGTTGGTAGGTACCACCTGTCCCTGATGTAGCTATATATAGTAAAAATATATCTAAAATATAATAACCACAGTAAATACAAAACTGTAAGAATGTAAACCTCTGAAAGCTCCTTAACTCAGAAAACTCTTTCGTCAGTTATATTGTCACAAGCTCACAGCTGATCATCTGGTGTACAAATGTTCAATAGTGGTGTCGTTACCATGGGAACCATTGCTGACGCGCGATGAAAAGCACGTTCCAAAATACACGTGCCAAAATTAGAGAAAACAAGCGTAATTCTTGTTACTGTAAATGTTTACTTGTTACTGTAAATGTTTACTTGAAAGTTATGTGAGTGTAAGATTTAAAAGGCATCTGTTGAATCTCTAGTCGAAAGTTGAGAAATTTGTACCTACTTGAATTTGCAACGAAGCATCAACCTATCAAGTATCCTAACGTTATAACCTAGACATTGGTCAGTAATTTCAGTAATTTTATAATTCTAATTTCTGCACTTGAGCTGATGATGTAGAAAATCTATATCAAAAGATGAAACTCTAGTTAGTATATTCTTATTTCTTATCTTTATACTTTATAAGGTGCAAGTTTTAGTCTAATTGAGCTGTATTTAGGGTTCTTAAAATAGAAAAATCACAAATTAGTGGCGCAGTAAACCATTACATTATACGAGTACTGTAGACCTGATGAAATTTAATAGTTTTGGTAATGACAGCTCAGGATATAATAGCGGTACTCTACGTTAGAATTACTTTGGTACTGGGTACCATGATTTGGGGAGGAGCCAACTGTTTTAACTACCACCGAGAGGAGACATGATGGTTTACACTGATCTGATGAGTGTTGTCAGAATTATCATAAAATGAGCAAACTAAGCTTGTCCCAGAGTGAAGCACTGGTGTCAAAATGAAGCGATGTCAGTTGGTGTCCTTGATTGAAATTATGGTGAAATGGTGTTATTGTGTTTACTAGTATCAAAGAAGGATTCATTACTTAAAAAGTTTAAACCCCACATCAGTGTCGACTTGGTTGTGTTATAGAACAACAAATGCTCGTGGTTATCAGTCGGGTAAAATGAACCGCACACGGTTTTTCGGCTTTCATTTTCATAGACAATTTTCATAAGCAATTTCCACTTTAAAAGTTCTTCCCCTTCAAATAAAGGAGCTGACATGCAAAACTTGAATAATCCTCCATTCCTGTTCATCTTGTAATTTTAAATTAGAAAATTATCTGAAAATTTCTTGGAACAGTTCCAGAAAAGATAAGCATTTAAGCACGAGAATATGTTTGCCGTACTGAATTAAATAAATTTGTCACATGGTGATAAGAGCGTTCCCTCGTATGTATAAAATTATAAATGTAGCATGTTTATACTCAATTGAATATATGTCATAATAATTGTGACATGGTAATTATTAATTCCCGCGCGTGCGATGTTTTAGCACATTCATATGGTTCACACATTTAGTATTTATGTTGTACACTGTACAGGAAGTGTGAATATATTAATTTAAATTAATGTACATCATGTTTGACAGAAGTACAGGCTTCCAGGTGACTTTATCACTCGTGTTTAACAACCGTGTATATTCTCATTATTTTCTCTTCACGAGTTGATGAACATACTAAAACGGAACGCGCGAAGCTGATTTTCGTGATATTGATGCCCGCGCACGCGCGTTGATTTTGCAATTTTGTAGAAATTAGCGAGTTCACATGAATTGCTCTGTCGTTAAACCTTTGCAAGCCAGTGTTGCATGACAAAAAATGAGTTGATAGTGATTGCATAACACAATCGCAAGATTAAATTGTGGGAGAACACGTGACCGTTTCAACCATGATATTCATTTCATTAGTAAAGGAACTGAATCACTAGATTGAAAGCCGTAACTTGTACCACTTTGGCTGGCCACGCTATGTATTATCGTAACATAATGTAATTTGAGCGGAAATATCAGTTTTCCTAAATTCTAATCCTGTGGTGTCGCACCGGAGTGTTATGGGGTGGTACAATGGTAGCAATAACAGTAATATTATACAGACCCTAATGATTTCGCGATGGCTCAATCTTCTTGATGATTTAACATAGTGGTGTCATTACCTTACTTCAAGTGGATGAATGATTGCATAAAATAGCATTACATTTAATAGTTAGCCAGATAAATAATACGCCGTATAAACGTAGACCCTAGCAATAACCCATACTGGTTTATAATTCTCTTGGTACATACTAATAACACTGAATGCTGTTTGCACTGTACTAAATACTTTTTATACCTAATGATTTCACGGCCAAATAACCTTCTAATTACTAGTCCTTAGGATATTCACTCTACGATGACCTTTTTATACACAGTGATAAGCATACAATCCATATTGCATATACAACGCCTATTTTAGCACTAAATCCATGATCCAATGGCAGTAGACAGTACAATTAATTTCTTCATAGTCATTGAAGTTTTAAGCTTTTAATCAGCTGGCAGTTGGTCCATGGTTCATCGGTACAATTTGAAGACCTGTTTATCGATTAATTACACGTAATTACCAGTTCGGACTCTTAGGCCCAAACACTTAACTTAAGTGGTACTAACGACTATGTTAGGTATAATGATATCACATAATAATGAGAAGATGAGTCGGGGCTAATGAAGGTGTAGGGTAGAGCGGGGTAACTTTGAACGATTTTTCAGTTTTTCTAACTGCCCTCTGAAAATAGAACACATGCCAAAAAGTTCGTGTGTTCTTATAACCATTAGGGGCCCTGGCTAATAAACCTGGTATGTGAGATGTGTCAGTTTGTACTAACAGAGCCGTGATCACGTGATCAAATTTGCAACAAAGTTGTTCAAAGTTACCCGGCCCTGGGGTAACTTTGAACACCCAATTAAACCAATTAGATGCCTCCTGGATATAGATTTTTATGTTTTGGACAAATTCTGGGTCAATGAAAAGTTCGTTACCACATAATTCATGTCATCAATTCAGATGGTGAAACCATGGCCACGCCCATTCAAAAGTGTTGTTCAAAGTTACCCCAAAAAATTTTTGTGCTTTTTTGCTTCGGAATTATGCTAAATTGGATTTAAAACATGCTAATGATGCTTCTATATGCCATTCTTACAAAAAACTTCCTTTGGGCAATGAGATTTGACCACTTTTGGAAAGTGTTCAAAGTTACCCCAATTCGCTAATATTGTTTTTCCAGATACAATTTTGCATGAGGTCCTCTAGATTATGATTTGGCTAGCCAAGGCCAACTTTCAACATGTATCTACTGAATTATTACAAAAAATAGAGCCCCATCATTGATGCCCGGACAAATTTGCGGAGGATCAAGGCCTTTTAAAATCAAATCCATAAAAGCATAAGTAGGAAATTGCCTGCATGAAAATATCTAAAATAAAAATCAAACAAAGTCTCAAATTTAAACAAAACACATTACTGATGCAAGATATAATCTAACAAAAGTGTACGTACAATTGATTATGAAAGTAGGCTTAATATTACCAAATCTGAACTTATAGCCGAAAAATCGATTTGAAGGACTTTTTCCATGAAATTGCTCAGAACAAGCAATAATGAAACCAAATGACTTCTATGGGTGGCAGAATTGTTCTAAAATCCCATTAATTGTTGAATGTATGAAATAAGGGAAGTGATATGGAAGCAAATCGAATTGATTTATTTGCTGTTCAAAGTTACCCCAGGAAAATTCAAAGTTACCCCAAGCTGTTAAAAGTTACCCCGTGTTCAAAGTTACCCCGCTCTACCCTATGAAGTATGTTGAGTGGGTAAGAAGTCCTGATTGTGAGTGGGCCCTGCATTTCATCTAATGATGCGAGTTTACCCATGCCGGGGGCATACCAATCAGTACTGTGTGCTGTGTGCTGATTAGTGTATGTTGTGGGTAAACTAATGCAATATTTCTCAATGCATATCTCTTCTCCTGAACAGCCGACTGGAAATTGAAACTGGCGTTTTATTAGCTTACTCATGTCCCATAGGATCCTAGGATCCTGAAACCGACCAACTCGCGCGCTGATTGGTCAATGATAATGTTTGCCGATTGGTCAATGTCAATGGGACCTGTGTGCTCATTGGTCAGTGTTAATGGGACCTATGTGCTGATTGGTTAATGTAATGGGACCTGTGTGCTGATTGGACAATGGTAATGGGAGCTGTGTGCTGATTGGTCAATGTTAATGGGACATGTGTGCTGATTGGACAATGTAAACGAGACATGTGTGCTGATTGGTCAATATCAATGGGACCTGTGTGCTGATTGGCTAATGTTAATGAGACCTGTGTGCTGATTGGACAATGTTAATGGGACCTCTGTGCTGATTGGCTAATGTTAATGAGACCTGTGTGCTGATTGGCCAATGTTTTTTTTTTTTTTTTTTTTTTTTTCTTTTAATCTCAGTGTCCCAAAATCACTATCAGATCTCAGATGGCCACAAACTGACCGCACAGAAGCACAACCCCTGTCAGCAACTAAGAGTGCTCAGAGGTTATGCTCCCGGCGGAGCAGCGTGGGAATGGCCAGGAGCCACCCATCTCAAAAGTGGTGATTTTTGAATAGGACAAAGAGTATTCCACGCTACCACCACACTCGAGGCCCGGGCTGGGGCCATGTCATCAAGACTAAGTCTAGTTAACACGGTGTTAGCGGCACTACACGGTGTTAGCGGCACACACGGTGTTAGCGGCACTCACGATTGGCCAATGTTAATGGAACCTTCGAGCTGATTGGTCAATGTTAATGGGACCTGTGTGCTGATTGGACAATGTAAACGAGACATGTGTGCTGATTGGTCAATATTAATGGGACCTGTGTGCTGATTGGCTAATGTTAATGAGACCTGTGTGCTGATTGGTCAATGTTGATGGACTTGTGTACTGATTGGTCAATGTTAATGGGAGCTGTGTGCTGATCGGTCATTGGTCAATGCTAATGGGATGTTAGTGGGACTTGTGCCAAGCTAATAATGATACTGTCAATAAGATTCCTGACTCGCCCGCCCACAAGGCGTCGCTTCATTCCCGACCAATGTCGCACTACGTTCTGCATTTCTGAAAAATATGCAACAAAAGTATGCAAAAATCACAAAAACGGGCACGTATAAAACAAGCACTATCGTTTTCTGCACTGCGTAACTAGGTGACAGTTACGGAGTGACATTTCGTTCGGGCTATCATTAGCTTCGAATTAACAATATTCCTAGTGAGAGATAGCTTGCAAATATTCTAACTGTACACTAGAGTGACGTCATTATCAGGGATTTGACTGGTGAATTGATGACGCCACATTGCCTATGCTAGCTTGCCTATGCTAGCTCGCAGGAATTTCATCAAGTCAGGCTTCCATTAGGAATGTGTCCTCTGAATACTTGAATACCTTACAAGACAAAATAACATTGGACAATAATTCCGGGGATCGAAATTTTGGGGGTTCGAAAATATGGGGATTTTTTTCAAAAATCCCCAAATTTCGTACCCCAAATTAAATCAGGTGATTTTCGCCTTTTTTCAAATTCGAAAAAATAAGGTAACTTTGGGAATAAATCAGAACTTCAGAAAGGCCAATATTACTGAGGTGATCGAAGTAGTAGAATTTCCAGTACAAGATCCCTTTATCGAGTCGAGTGTAGGAAGTTTTATTAGGAATTACTGCATTTAAGATATTTTTAACTCTTCTGCACTGATATACTTATTGAAATTTGTCTGGGAATTCCATATTTTATGCACTGTTAGTCAAATCACAAACCCGTAATTAACTAATTTGGGGGAAATAATTTTGGGGATCGAAATTTTGGGGGAACGAAAATATGGGGATTTTTTCTTAAAATTCCCAAATTTCGTACCTTTTAAATATGTCTCGTAAAGTAGACCTGGAGAGGTATATATAATGAAGGTAGGAGGGGCACCCCCGTACATCTCAGGTGGGTGTAGGAAAGTTCCAAATGGGTTCAATTTCTGGGGGTTCAATTATTAGTGATTATAGTCACTGCAACAAAAAAGAAATTTGACAGTGATTGATAAATGAATTTGAATGAAAGAATAGATATTCGTGGAATTTAGCTCTGATGTTAAATACTATGTTGTAAATGTCAACCGGTGATATTTTAGTAAAGTGTTTCTCGTTATTAAGAATGAATGAGTTTTAAAATGAAGAATATGAAATTTAGTGAAACAAGCTGAGTTTCTGTTTTTCCCTGCAAAATACCATGCTGCACCTACCACGAGTTAAACCGGCAATTCCATTCTTAGAAGTTTTCATTATCGAAAACCGCCAATTATATATGTTTTTGAGAGAATAATGAGAAAACTTAGTTGACCAGTTTACTCTTATTGAGTAATTCTGTAACCGTTTGTAATATGCTAAGTAGTAATTAGCATATAGTTCGGAAAATTGGAAGCTATCTATGTTTTGTTTGTCCACTAGATCAAGTTCAGACTTGGATTAGATTCAAGAAAAGACCCAGTAACCTTTTACCATCCGTATATGTGCCCTGACAGTGTTTATTATTTGATTATTTTATTTATTCGAATATTCAATTCTAAGATCCCATTCCCCCGTATTTCAATTCTCAGATCCATTCCCCGTATTTCCTAACGCATCTAAGGTATTTAAATCTAATTCTATTAAAATATTTAAACCAATCTCATCATCCAATCATATGCCGTACACAATAATACGTGCGTACTTTAGAGATGACGTCATTATCATAGCACAGAGTGGCGAGATGTTGCCAAACACAAAGTGTCAGGAGGTTATTTGATGTTACCGAACCCCTGGATGAGTCCTAAGCAAATCGACATCATTTCCATTCCTTAAATAAGCGAATTGAGGCCGTAAGACTCTCTGTACCTATTGAGTTTCAATAAGCGTTGAATCCGAGGCTCACCCCCAACATTTACCTGCTACCTCCGAATGTAGTTGTTTACCCACATCTTGCTGAGTTTGGGACAATCAGGGCACAGTTTTTGTTTGATACTGCGCTCTGATTGGTCAACCCATGGCGTACCCTGGGCAAACTCATGTTCATGTTTTGGGGATTCCTTGTCTCCCAGTCTCTGCTGACGATGGCGGGAGTTCGTTTTGTCTGGATACCCTCCTATGCTTTTGTTATGTGCTAGGGATGCATAATGCATTCCATATAGTTTTGTCTGGATGTGCTGCCATGCTTTTGTGATATGTTGAGATGCATAGCCCATTTTTGTCTGGATGTGAACCTATGCTTTTGTTATGTGTTGAGAAGCATAGCCCATTTTTTGTCTGGATGCCCTCCTATCCTTTTTGTTAGAGATCCTAAAGGGGGAGACTAACAACCCCAAATACAACACACACCTCTCTGGAGGCTGATAAACAATAAACAATACCAAACAATGCGTCTTTACACGCTCCTATGTTTGTTCCGTTCTGGTTTCATGAGCTAGTGTTTACTTGTTTATTTTGGTGTCTCTCTATTTTTAGATATTCAGTTCTTTATTTATATCTTGAGCTGAAGTATTCGCCTGCGTAACCCGGCTTTTTTACATCTTCGAAAGGTTTCTTATGTGACCCGGATTTAACAATACCCTTATGCAGTATTACCTTTGACATTGACCAATCAACGCACGAGTTGTCCGTAAACTCGCACGCTGATTGGTCAATGTCTTGAAGATTTCGAGATCCCTGCGGGTAAACTAATATACCCACGATATTATCTTGTGGACCTTTGCCCATAAACTCTTAAGAGTTTTGGCGGACTGGGAGGTCACCGATTTTCATAAAGTGTTGCCACTTTTTGAAAATCGGTGTTCTTCCAGTCTGCCAAAACTTTATATTAGTAGACGAATGAAATCAGTTGTTATATAACGTTTGACTTGGGTGCTAAAACCCTGTGAAAGGGTGAAGAATTTTACTGATAAACACAGTCGCTTTCCAACGTGAGGCGTTGTGATTCTGGTAATAAACATCAATCATCTCTATGACTCGATGACCTCAAATAGTAAACTATGTTCAATCTAAAATTTGATTATGAATGACGGAATCAGATGAATAAAACTTAATATACTTAGTTTTTAGGGAATGCAGTGTGTTTATTTAAAGTAATAAAGTAATAGAATGATGGTAAACTGATTATAAAGCTTGGGGATTATAAGCAATGAAAGGCTTTAGTTTATTGAATCAAGCATTGGCTTCAACGCAGCAAATTCCTTGTTTGCCTTGTCTTTTTGTTCTTCTATTTCGTTGACGAGTTTGACGATAATCTTCCTGTTTGCATTACCCTGTTTTACTTTTTTCATCCTGTTTTTCGCCCTCTTTTTCTTGCCCTCTTTTCATTAGTTTTGCCATGACTCGTCAATCGTTTTATCTACTTAAAAACTTCACAGTACAGAATTACATTTAAAATGATCAGTCCATGTCTCTATGAAAATCGTCGTCAAAAATAATGATGATTTGAACGTGACGTATCATTTTATTAAACTCACCTACACAATAAATTACCCTCAATTCCTGGAAGCTAATTACACAGCTAATAAACTGACAGCTATTACTCTCTTAAATTCTAATTACTTAATTACCGCTGGTAATTTCACGGATTATGAAATAATCCGGTAGCTTTGTGATGTTAATTATCAGTCTGACTGCTGATATTCAGGCTCGATTTACTGCGATTGCGCCATTCCAGAAAGCTGAGAAAGTCTCAGAAAATAGTTTATAGTTTCCCAATCAAGGGCCAATGTCAGTGAAATCCTTGCGTCATCATTCCAGGCCCCCTGATAAATCTGCTGCCTTTGAAGTTGCTATGACGTAACATATGACGTCACCAACCTATCTTTGCGGCACATTCTAACACTGCTTTCATTTCAGCAACACTCTATTATCCTGTATTAGCATACCCACACCACTTCGCCCAATCAGATCGCAGCATCTCACAGCTATGGAGCTATGGGTAAACTAACACTCCATTTCCACTCTTGCGTGAATTTGCATAATTTACTCGTGTTACCCTCAATGGTTGTGGCGAATTGATGACATCATTCCCGTGATTTGAAATGACGACTTGATGAACTCATTATTACAATCCTCGTAATATTCGCGTTACGTCATGATCACTCGTTCAAATGGTGAATTGATGACGTCACAATCCTCTTATTATTCTCGTGCTCGAATATCGTATCTGTAATATACGTGAGCCCCGCATCCCTGAAGAAAATGTAATTAGTTGCCATAGCAACCAGATTCCGCGATGTATATTTAACATGTTAAAGAGTTATGTTATGATAATAATAATACTAATATTCTCCTCCCCCACTCTTATTTTATGTTGCATTTTATGGGGCATATTTCTTAATTATTTGTGGTGCAGTTCCCCGGCGGTTTTTTCATCGTAATTTGATGATCGTAAGTGGTTTGAATATGGGCTGAGAGGTCTCCCGAATCTCTCCATCGTGCTTTATTTGTGTGCTATTACATCCCGAGTTTAGAGTTTACATCCAGTGACAAATATAATATCAACTATGTCCCATTGGACATAATTTCATGGACAGTACCTTTTGTGTGGAAATTTCCATCTGATTTTGAAGCTGGTTTCAATGATTGAAAACGGTCGCAACGCCTTTTGGTTGAATTTTTGGTTGCTTGAACCAGAATGAACTTCAGCTGTTGTTTCCAAATTTTGCAGTAGGTAATTCATTCTTTTATACACGATAATGCAAGCTGATATTCAACTGAAAAATTTTATTTTGTTTATGTTTTGAGGGTTATTTCCAGATTTTACAGTTTTAAAATCAGTGCACAGGCAGCTGAACTTGGCTGGAACTGCAGGTCAAATTTCTATTTGCTTTTTCTCATCTCCTTCTTTCTCAAGTCATTTGACACTGAATCAGCCGATCTTACATGACACCGCCTTGTGTTATAAAACTATATATATGTCAAAAGAGCAAATTGCGGTTTGAAAGTCAAAAGGTAAATGAAACATTATTTCATCATTTTTCCTTGCCATTAACAAAATCTGGCTAAAATGACGTCTCGCCCTTGTCTCTCATACGGGGCCTATCAACTATATAACTTGCTCAACTATCTAGCTTTAAGCATTCCAACGTTCTAACTGGATCCCACTGACGGCCGGAATATGCTAAACTTTAACAAAATATTCTGTATTATTTTTACGAGATTTTGAGAATTTTTCATTGTACTTTTTCTTAATTTGCTGTAATATGTGTGTGTTCGGTTTTTCCTTGCTTTCATGTTATGTTGATTGATGTAAGTTGAGGTATTGCATTTAGTAATTTATGGTATGTTTTGAATGTCGTCTTCTTTTTATTCAGATCTGTGTTTTCATTAATTTGTGATTCATTTTGGAAGTTGGGCCTTTGATTATCTTTGTCAAGTTAGGGTGTTTATCAAACTACAGAACGTTGATAATAGTACAAAAGTTTCCGTTACATATCTAGAATATATCCAATCCAAATGTGCTTGATGTTGTTAAAAGGTCGTTAGTCGCTGAATTAACAACCCATGATGTTAATGATACCAATGAGTTTATTAAGTGTTGTGTTAGGTGAACCGTTATAACTTGCTTTACTCTACATACTGCACGCAGGTTTATGTCATCAACTCACTACACTGTGCCATGATAATAACGTCACTCTCGCAACATGATGCTTATCCTGTTTGAGTTTGAGTTCATTAGCCGTGCTCAATGCTCATGAACCTGCATGAGTCACAACTCATTTATGACATTGCTGGTGTTTCAGATTACGGTTTGGTTATGCTAAATTGAACTGAATTGAATCTTGGTATATTTAAAATCTGCAATACAAGTAAGGATTTTTTCATCGTTGTGCGTGCATTGCACAATCAGACTGACTGGTGAGGCTTAATTTTATTGCTTACCTTTCAACGTTACTGCTGATTCAAAATGGGGGATTTAAAAGTTACTTTCTCGTTAAACTACTAATTCTGCAGTAAACTACTTATTCTGCGCAGTAAATGCATATTTCTATTATTCTGTAATTGTAACGTTGACTCTCTCGTTAAGTAACTGAAGCATCCCTGCTTTCTTTCTTTGGTATGATTGGAGTCATCTCAGACGGCTCCCTTTAAAATATAATCTCATGTCACTTTCTCAACTATAATTCCTCAGGAGGTGACCTCATTACCATGCCTTATCGTGGGTAGTTGATGACGTCATGATGCCTGGTGTGTGCGAGGCAGTGTAACTCTATACGATTAAAAAGAGTCCGATTAAAATTACATTTGAAGCTTTCAAAGAGTTTTTTATGTTAATAACTCCGATCTGCCTTATGACGTTGCGAATAGCATACATTCCTTTGAGAGGAGGTTTAGTAACGCTCGCAATTTAAAGGAATTTATTTAAATGGTAGTCGAGAATAAATTGATTTTCTCTTTCGCTCTGTCTTCTTTTATTCTGTCTTTTACTCTTTCAATCTATTTGTGATTGCCCTTGCTATCGGACATGAAGCAAATCCTCGATAAAGTCATGCATTTTGTGATGTCGAAAAATTACAAACCAGTTTTAAACATACAGTTGTCACCACCTATTTCATTTGAACGAATTGAGACTTTTCTTTTGCAAATATTTGCTGTCAAGACAAGGAATATTTCTGCAAAAAAGTCTCCCTTTGAAATCAAAACTGGTTTATTTGGCTGTAGATTACCATTTGATTTTTTCTATAATAGCTTTTGATCGTTGCTCGAATCATTATTCCTTACTGTTCTCGACGGTCCATTATGGGATCTATGCCTTTGCTATATGAATAATGGACTGATAGATCTAATAGGGTATTATCTAGATCTTATTGGTAATGTAACAAGCTTATCAATTTGAATTTATGAAATTATTTTCCATTCTGGCAGAGTTACAAATAATTACACAGTGCTGCGTTACGAATGATCTAATATCGCCTCATGAAAGCCTTAACCAAAAAACCAATATTACAGAATTTAGTGTGACATAGTCTCTTTACCATTTCGAACCTTGATCATGACATCTCTTCTCAATGCCTTGTCGTATATATATTCGCGGAAAGTTTTAAAGACTTAGAGTTGGGGGCAGAGCCAACTTTTACGCTCTAGAATTAGAGTGTGAACTTTGAAGAATGTTTTGTTTGTGCAATTTTTGTTCTAAATTAATTTCACAAAATTCTCTTCATCACTCCATAATGGCCATTTAATTTGATGAATCTTCGTTGATTTAACATTATTGTTTCTTTGTGATGATTTACTCTGTTTCTAGTTGTTGGGTAGCCAGTAGGTATAGGTTATTCCCACCAACAGTCAAGGTGTTAAGCTGAAGTTAGTATACTTTTCTCGCAATCGTTCTCTGTCGCATAGTTGTTGGACAGACGTTGGTGTTCTGAATCTTTCGTGCGCGGCGTAGTACGACGCGTGTTGTGCTTTTTGCTGCGCGCAAATTTGCGTTTCGTGGCGAGTGATAGCATGCAAATTTACTTTCCAGTCTTTCCATGCTTAAAGCATTAATGCACATTTGTGTCACAGAAAAAAAGTACTGCGCGCGTCGGGCTTCGCCGCGCGCGAAAGAATCGAGACACCTCATTTCTCATTTTGTTGACTTCTCAGGTCTTCCGGTCATCACCTAATGAAATTCTTCTTGACTCATTCTCATGGTATCCCTTCATAGAATCATAATAGACTAATAGAGTAGCATAAAGTCGCGAATACCTTCAACATTATATTGAAACGCGTGTTATTTCGCCCCCGGTGACAATATTCCTATCCTATGTGTCACTCATAGTTTGCATTCCCAGGTACGAGAATTAAGGAAAAAAGGGGATATGATAATTATCACAGTTTTACAGGCGATATAAGCCCTACTAATATCTTATAGCAGTAAACGCCGCGCCTCAGAAATAGGCGGTTCAACGTCATCAACTCACTACATTATGATATGATAATGACGTCATCCTACCCGCCTATCTCTCATGCGTGGCGTATAGTAGAGCTCTGAGAGAACTCTAAAAGTGCGAATACTTTTCAACGAGAGACTGCCAGCTCTGTGTTCCCCTATAGGCGCCTGGAGCTGACGTCATCGTCACGGTTTGAAATGTTCACTTGATGACGTTTTGGTATATTGTTTACCAGAGATAGAGGGTGTTGTAAGGTTTGCAATATATATTCAACTTTATGTCCAATGTTTTACTATATTTCCAGCCCAAAAATACCGGAGTTTTTACTTATTTTTATATGTATTTTCGCTTGATATATGTAATATACGCACAGGAGTGTTAATGAAATAGATAAATACACTCTGTCGAACTGTTATATCCCTTGAAAACTGGTATATCTCTGGAAATCAGAAGTAGAAACCCACCTAGCGAGTCAATATACACAACCTCTCCTGCCCAGATACCCATGCGGACATGGATCGATCGATAAAAACTTTACTTCCGATCATCTAAAGTATATTACGCCGTTACGCGCAATTGAAATGCACCGTTTCTTTACCAATCAATCGATGCAAGACGCAAGTGCATACATGGGTTACATACAGCTACCAGCTTCTAGCATATTCATGTAATTCATGTAGGTATTCCACTAGGCTCTGTCCAGTGACAGTGGTGTCAGAATCACAGCTTAATAAAGCACACTAGTGTCTTGATGACAACGTGTGCGCGTCACATAGGACTCTATACAACTCTATAACATACTCTATAAAACTAACAGTATAGCACACTCTATAGCACACTCTATAACACACTCTATTTAACTCAATAAAACACCTTTATACTTTTATATAACTCTATTGTGCACATCACATCAGCTCCCCATAAGAGACCTTGCAGCACATCTTTTCTATATATTATTCTACATATTCTATGTTCTATCCTATATATTCTATATATTCTATATGATATCCTATATATATTCTGTATGGTATGTAGTAACATTTGTCATCGGCTACGAGCTGCGCGCGACAAACAGGCGCTCTGACGCCCTCAAAACACCACGTTAATCTCTCGTAATGACGTCACGCGCGCGACGCGCACCGCGCGCGCAGCCCGTAGCCTTATATATATCTCTAGCTGTCGTGACATTCTTCCCTTATATATTTATACTGCCTTTACATTATATTATTATTATTGAACTTATATGTACCCTGCTCGGTGAACATAAAATGCTCAGGGTGTCACACCGGAAAATTTAATAAAAGTATTTTCTGCTTTATGTGTTCGGTGTACTCGCATATTTGAACGCCCTCTCGGTTGAATATTTCGGTTGAATCTTGCGAGTTGAGTACACTTTTCATCGGTCCTTTGTCAAAATTGCAAAAAACGTCAAACGCAAGACAGGAATTTGTGATCCTTTCTGAAAATCTCGCAATATATTTAGTGATCCTCTCTGAAAATATTTAGTGATCCTCTCTGAAAACATATCCCAATATATTTAGTGATCGCTGAGGATTGTGTGAGATTCGTCATTCCTCGCTGACACTCTGACACAAGGCTCGCAGTCTCAGGCTATCATTAGCACCTGACGAGTGTGTGTATGTGTGTCCTGCGTTGGAGATTTGGTGTCTGATTTTTTAGGCGCTGCTGATACTTGCTACTGATACTTGCTGCTGATACTTGGCGATAATTTGTTCCGAGTGGCACACAATTTCTGCAGAAAAGATCATCGTAGAATTTCAAAAAGATAGTCATCGGCAACAGCAATCAGAAAGAAGATTTGATGAGACAGAGTACAGTTTATTCGATGAGCTGATATTGTAATTGGCTCACCAGAACCGGTCAATTTACACTGATCCTGAAGAGGATTGACCTAGTCTGGTTGTGATTCTGAAGACCAGTGACGTAGTCAGAACATCAGCAATCAGGTTGTGATGAGACACCAACTCAAGTACAAGAACTCCAACTCCAAGCCTCCTCTCGTTCGATCGCTCAGCAGTCCCTCTTCCGTCGACCAACTCCTTGCTCCTTCATCAAAACAATCACCAACCCCTGATACCCCATCGACCTTCACGTTTACATATGCTCCTGCTGCGACTCTAAAACGATCCTCGTCCAACACTTTTGCTCCTTCATCAGACAATTTTGCTCCTTCATCAAACACTTCTCAGAAAATCCCGTATAAAGCTCCCCTTGCTGCCACCTCGTCAGTTCCTAGTTCAGTTGGGTTTTCTTTCCGACCCTTTTACGTGAAGAAGACGTACTTTTGTGAACATGACGACTCAGACGAGGACAAGGTGAGTTGAGAGGCCGATATTTGGGCTGAATTTAGCAAATATTCGAGAAAAAATATTTGAATATTTTATTAAAAAAATGCTATTGCCATCCCTCCCTATACATATACTTCTACCAAAAAATTGTACGTATATTTCTATGTGAAATATTTTTGATTTGGTCGCATTCCTTAGAATTATGCTGTCTGCTTCTGTCGTAGACGTTTACTAAATCATCTCAAACTATACAATAAGTTTTCATCTCAAACTGACATCATTTCCATCCCTTATATCGCTAATCCCTTCCATGCATCAATAAGACCTCATTCAATATCTCTAGCTTAACTCATGTCTCAACCTCATACCTCATGCAATATCTCGAGTACCTATTACCTTACGTATAATATCAAAGGACAGTAAGTCACCTACTGATGGTGCCCTGCATTTTGTCAAGTCACAGCAGCACTCCAGTTCCCTACAGACAGCATCAAGCAAGCATTTACAGTCACGTGACATTCCATTATTCGTCACGTGGTCTCTGCTTTCAAATCTCATTGGTGGGATTTGGTCACGTGGTCTCAATCGCGACCTCTTATTGGTTAATTCTCTTGTGGACGGTTATATAACATTGTTCGCCAAACAGTTGCATTACTCAATACTCCATGTTAGAATTTTAGTGGGATACAATCAAAGTAGGTGCCTCTTCTCTTGGATGCTTCAGCTCAAGTGCTGGCCTCTGCTCTATTGTTGCTTTTTCTTTGTTTTTCCGGCTTTTTTTAATTAAAAAGTACCATTATATTGTTTTATGCAGAATTTAATCTTGTGAATTTAACGGTTTGGTCGTATGATTTCCATTCACTGATGCTTGTAATTCATTAGATGCTTGTAATTCATTAGATGTATTCTTCCTTGAATTTATACACCGTTTAGGTACTCCAATAACATTCACTGAACAAGAAGTTAGTTCTTTAAAAACAAAGACTTCTCTTCGAGCTCGGAATTTGAAATGAGATTTAAATATGCCTTTATTTTGAATATTTATATTATTATTCAAATTCTAAGGAAAAACATGAAGGATATTATTGAATATTGAGCTATTATATTTCCAATATATTGCCATTTTAAGGTGTTATGAAGGTGATTTTGTCTATTGTTAGTTACTGATCAGTTGTAAAATATGTTTAAAAATGCTTAAGACCGTACAGATATGGGCCAGATTTAAATTCTGTACCAATCAAAGCAGTTACTTCATACTTTTACCATAAAAGGAAATTGACCGTATTTGGCAATGTAACGGTGTCACCATGGTTGCTACCTGGTTACCAGATTTTCTAAGAATTAGGAGGGTACATCTTATAACCTTTAGATGAGAAGACAATAGTCTCATGAACACGTACGTGTGTAGTGCAACCATTGTAAGTCGATTTGTGACGTCATTATCATGGTTTAGGATAGTACGCAGAATCTTCCCTTTTTGTGCGTGTGTAGGGGACAGTTATCTAAATCTAGCGCCCCTTTGAGTTGTATGAGTATATGACTCTTTCAATACTTCAATAAAAGATAATATCTCGATAAGTTTCTCGATCGATCGATATTCAATAATTACTCACGAAATAGCGAAGTTTCCCAATACGCATAGGCTCTGAAGTCAGTTTCATTTGTTACATTTCCTGTATTTTCTTCAGTTTTTGTGTCCTATCTCTGTTTGGAATTACTTTCCGCGTATACCTATACATTGCTATGCTGTTTTACTCCACGTACAAAATATACAAAGCTACTTTACTAAGGCTTTTGTTCATGAATATAATATACAAATATTATATATTTCTTGGGGCAATTTGGATCAAATTCACTGCAGTAGTGTCTATTGCCCCTAATTGTTTTGTCCTCTTAGTAGATGCACAAGTAAAGTATAAATTATAAGCCACTTGGTGTCTGGGAGAATGACGTCATTATCATGGTTTACAGTAGTATTTTGATGACGTTAGAACGTCACTGGGTCATATAGGATGTAGTATTATCCGTGACGCAATCACAGGTCTTTGACCATCTGCGCACAAAGATGATATATATTATTGATAATTCTGTGTTATTTAGGGAAATTTTATTTTAAACCCTATATTTGTTTATCAATCCACTGATTCGATTTGGTTTTGTGGATCAATTTTAAGAACGTGAATTGTGTACCATGTCGAATGGCTTAGGTATAAACAGTTCAAAAATAAAAGGTATGCTTTACTATCTCGTCAATTTCATCTTCGCTGTTAAATACTGATGACAACTTGTTGCGAATTTTTATTATTTCCTTGTGCGAACTTCCGCATTCTCGCATATATCACGTGATGTCCTTATATGGTTATACCGCTAAATCTCGTGGTTGTTAACCGCCATGTTTTTGCACGTGTTAGCGACACACGCGTTTTAACAAAGCACTAAATCTCCATTGTACACATAAAATTGTAACAGCTTTGTCAATTGTTTGCCTGGTATTGTATCTGTTTAGTGAATAATAAGTCGGCAAAGTGACGTCATTTTCAGGGTTTAACACAGTTAATTGATGTCGTAGATCAGCCTGTTTTTCATGGTGTGGATTGTGAAATTGTGTACAAAGCCTGCTCTTGTGTTAACAAATGGTCTTTTATATTTTCGATTATTGTGTCACGTATGTTTTATATTTACACTTTTGTTCTGTTCGGTTTAAAGTTTTATGTTTTCTTGTTCTCTATTCATAATTTCTGAATCACTAAATCAAATTGATAATTTAATATTTTCGACAAAAAGCATGTATCTGTAATCGGTATGAATGTCGTTGAGGTGAAATCTTACATTAGATATACCATGAATAAAATACATTTCCTTGTGGTCATTGGCTCTGTGAATTTGTAGAGGGCCCTGTGAATTTGTATTTCCTTCCTTTGTTAATTTTACGCATAATTGAGGCGTCTAAGGCGATGTCCTTATTGAGCAAGGTATCCTAGCTTCCTATGCTTCGCTTGAGAACAATCTTCTAATCTCACCTTAACGACTTAACCCTTTTGCTCTCATTACTTCATTAGTATTTACTCCAGCTGGGTGAACTTTTGATTCTTCTCAATTGCGTCAGATTACTTGATTACTCTGCCACACGTTTTATTTTCAGGACATTTAAGTTCGCTTATATTTTATTTTTATTTTTTCGTTTTACGAAATTGTGTTTTCTTATTGCTAACCATTTCCTGAATTATCCAAGTGAAGGAATAATTTGCGTTATCTGAGTGTCACGCGTTATCAGTGGCATACTCCTTCTTGATTGGTTTACTGAATCTCAAATCTGATTGGTGCTCTGTCACATACTCCTCTCTGATTGGTTAACTGAATTTCAATTCTGATTGGTGCTCAGTCGTGCATGCCCCTTCCTCATTGGTTCCCCTCATCTCAAATCTGATTGGTGCTCTGACCTCCCAATGTTAGACAGTCGCCCAAGCATTCAAACAGTGAGTACCGTCTCCTACTCCCATTTGGTGTTATTTTAAGACTAAATTTGGTGTTATTTTAAGACTAATGGCATTAGATTTATATAAATACTCAAAAACACAGAGACACGAGTTGATCGAATCACTGCAACTTTGTGCTGTGTTTTGTAAATTAAAATAACAATGTTTCATCGCCCTTAAGCTTAAATCATCACATTTATGCATGTAAAATATTACTGTCGTAAGAGTTACCCGCCCTCGCAAATTTATTAATTTACAACGTCTTGTAAATCATACCGCCGCGCGCTCTGTACATTGTATTTCGTAACACCGATAATTTAAACCTTTTGAAGCATATATGTATTGGATATGCCAATAAAAATGTCACAAACTTTCATGCAAAAAACTTTGCCTCAAAAGAGCTTCTTTACTGTCAACATTACCGACTGTTAACAGTTAACACATCTTCATGCTTCCTTCACGTCTCTGCAAATTGCGCATTCCCGTACGTGTCGAAGTGAGAGGAAGATGTCGCCGGCACGACAGGAAAAGGCGATGTCAAGATCATGGCTCAATGACGTAGAAGAGGAAACATGTCAAAATCATGGCTCAATAACTTAGAAAAGGTCTCAGGAGATGTCAAGATCATAGCTCAATGACTTAGATTTAGATAAGGAGATGTCAAGATCATAGGTCAATAACTTAGAAAAGGAGGCGTCAAGATCAAAGTTCAATGAGTTGAAATAGTGATTGTCATTTTGCAACAAAGGCACCATAGTACCACTATAATCGAGTCAAGAGAGATACCGATTGTCAGTAAAGAACTCCATGGTTTATCTTGCACCAATATAACCGAGTCAAAGATAATAAATTAATTACTCTTAGTTGACGCACGAAATTTAACTGAATTCAGACGGAGAATCGTTTTTATAGAGTCTACTTGTAGTTCCCAGTTTAATCAACAGTTTAATCTCATCTCATTGTTCCCCTTCTGCAGTTTGCTCCCTCTCATCTCACTGTTCCCTCTTTGCAGATCGTTATCTACCTTACGAGACATATTTAAAAGGTACGAAATTTGGGGATTTTACGAAAAAATCCCCATATTTTCGTTCCCCCAAAATTTCGATCCCCAAAATTATTTCCCCCAAATTAGTTAATTGCGGGTTTGTGATTTGACTAACAGTGCATAAAATATGGAATTCCCAGACAAATTTCAATAAGTATATCAGTGCAGAAGAGTTAAAAATATCTTAAATGCAGTAATTCCTAATAAAACCTCCTACACTCGACTCGATGAAAGGGATCTTGTACTGGAAATTCTACATACTACTTCGATCACCTCAGTAATATTGGCCTTTCTGAAGTTCTGATTTATTCCCAAAAGTTACCTTATTTTTTTCGAATTTGAAAAAAGGCGAAAATCACCTAATTTAATTTGGGGTACGAAATTTGGGGATTTTTGAAAAAAATCCCCATATTTTTGAACCCCCAAAATTTCGATCCCCGGAATTATTGTCCCATGTTATTTTGTCTTGTAAGGTAATCCCTCTCATCT
Source organism: Beroe forskalii (assembly GCA_011033025.1). Lineage (NCBI taxonomy): Eukaryota > Metazoa > Ctenophora > Nuda > Beroida > Beroidae > Beroe > Beroe forskalii. The sequence goes on along the minus strand of WFMF01000656.1, from coordinate 45,791 downwards.
CACTGTTCCCCTCTGCTGTTCACTCCCTCTCATCTCCGGTTCCCCTTGTACCTACAGATTAATCCCTCTCATCTCACTGTTCCCATTCCGCAGTTTAATCCCTCTCATCTCACTGTTCCCCCTTCATGTCAAAAAACTGAGAATGTTGTGGAGTCTTATAAAAGGCATCGCCGCGTGTTTCTTGAGATAATATGTAACATGCGCTCTTCAAATATTACGCATAACGAATGTGCATTGCTTCGCGAAAAACGAGTGGATAATTCAATCTTTTGGCGCACTGCGGAAATAAATACGGTAAGTCACTCCATCAACTCACCACATTAATCTATGATAATGACGTCATGTTGAATTACCACTTGTAATAAACCGCGCGCATTCCTCCGGGGGAACACTTAGAACTGTTTCAAGCCATATTGAAAGCACTCCAGTCAAGTACTTGGTGATACGTCAGGATCCAGCGGAATAATATGTGACAATATTATTTTACTGTGGCACCGAATAATTTGTAATATATTATTTTGAAACTATATGTCTAATTTGAAGCTATAATATTTAATGTGGCACAAATTTATTTATTTCATTAATATTAATGGAATTAATGATATATGTGGACAGAATTCTCAAATTATTCCTAATTTATGTTCATAACTTGTCAAATTTCGCAGCTTATTTGATAAGTTGGTAATTTGCACATTCCTTTGAAAATATTCTGAATGTTAGAGGCTGTTGGGAAAGAATCCATTCGCATATAACAGTGAACTTCTGTTGGTCGAAGAAGATTTTTATTAGGCACAACTTACGTCTGATAATTAAATTGAAACAGGGACAGTTCGAACTGCAGTTTGTGCGTCTTTTGTTTGCGCAGCGTAAGTTTGCGCGGCGGTCACATATAAAAAACATGCCGGGCAAACTTACGCCGCGCACAAAAAAGACGCGCAAACTGAAGCTCGAACTGTCACCATATGAAGGCATTTAATCACCGCTTTTCGAATGAGATACCTGCAATAACCTATAGTAGTCTCACGACAAGTTTTGACCGATTTAAAGGGTAGTTCTATATGCGTAGAGTCGTGTTCTACACGCGTTTTATATCATGTGTCTGTTATGACTTACAACTTTAAATGTAAATCTACCTGCTGTATTTCAGGTTACCACGTATATCACGTGGGTTAACAACCAGTTAGCACGCGGCAATGGCACGACGCCAATAACCAACCTGGAGCGAGGCATCAGTGACGGAACTACGCTCCCTCAACTACTGCAAATACTAGGAGAGTGCGATTCGATTCATCATTACTTTGTTCTTATCTAGTTTTTTTTCCTGTCTTTTTTTTCTTTTTTCTTCCCTTTATTGTATTTGTATGCTACCCATGATGTCAATTGAAATTTTAAATTTGGTGCGAATAATATGTGGACTTATTTTCGTTCCACCTTAACGTAAAACATGTCACATAGAATAATTCCTGACACCCCTGTTTCAGGAGACGAGGCGGTGGCTGATGCTGTAGTGCCCCCAAAGACAGATTCCCAGAGGAAACAGAACATCAGACTCTGTTTCCAGTACCTCCAACAACGCCACATTCACCCCAGGAACACCACCGCTTCAGGTAACTGGTGTCAGTGTTGTAAGTTAGTGGCCAATGGTGTCAGTCAGCTGGTGTCACTAAGTGGTGTCAGTCAGTTGTTAATGGTGTCAGTCAGTTTACACAGGTTAAAAACGCTTCATTCACCCTAGGAATACCACCGCTTCAGGTAACTGGTGTCAGTTTGTAGTGTCAGTCAGTTGCTGGAATACTGGTGTCAGTCAGTATGTAACCGGTGTCAGTCAGTGGTATCAGTTAGTGCTTACTGGTGTCAGGAAGTAACTGGTGTCAGTTTGTAGTGCCAGTCAGTAACTGGTGTCAGTCAGCTGCTGGTGTCAGTCAGAAACTGGCGTTAGAAGCTGGTGTCAGGTAGTGGTTAATGATGTCAGTCAGAACCAAATTGATAGATAGTAAACAGCTCTTGACTTCTTAAGCAGTGAAAGCAAAAAAATGCGACGTATCCCATCAGAGTATCAGGATCTAATTTCCCTGTTGGTACTGTAGTATACAGATAAAGATATTCCTAGAACCCCATGAAATGTTGTATGTGTAAACAGGAAGGAGAATCAAACAAACAGATAAGATGACGTCATTATCATGTGACAAGGTATTCAGTTGATGACGTGTTTAACTCTGTGCTCCTGTGGGTTGACTTCGTTTGGCGGTTCATTCCTGGTTCCTGACATGCCTCTTTAATTGAAATGTCCCTATAAGGCTTAATGTTAGAACCCAGGGTTTCTGAAGCTCCCTGCTCAAATCACTGGCGATTGACGTCAACAATTTACTTCCTTAAGACATCGTAGTGATGTCATGTTAATGCTGTTTATCTAGCGTTTTAACAGAGGAAGGGAGTCATTCGACGACTCGCTCAATATATTGAATAATATAAAGTCTTAGTGCAAATCTTACGTTTCGCTTCCCTGATTTAGTTGTGATTCGACAAGAAAAGACCCTTTTTACGTACAAGGTAACTGATTTTAACGTCATCAATTTTCCTCAAATTATTGGGTTTAGCTTTATATGAGAATTTATATAAGTTAGTTTCCTCAACAAGCTGTAAGTGTCAAAAAGTATATTGGAGTATTGGAGTCCTCAGTCGGCAGCGAAGCAATGCTGTCAGAAATATTCGTTTATAATTTAAAGAATAATGATTTGGATCTAAATTAACAACCACTTAAGTTGGCACCTGCATTTAGTTTCCTTGATACAAAAAAGGGCTACAAAAAGGAGATGCCGTTTGAGTAAAATTTTTAAGTAAAATTTATTTTCAAGAAAACCTTCTAATGAGAATATTGTAAAACTCTAAATTCCCGAATTTAAGCAATCAACTCGTACAATATCCCCTGTCTTACACTAATTTGGGAATTAGCAAGCCATGTAACTAACTAAATGCTTCAACTATTTTCCGGGTTCTAACGCCAAGTGAAATGCTTCATGCTCTGACAAGTGGTCACATGACGTCATCAACTCACCAGTGTTAGCCATGATAATGACGTCATCCTAACCGCCTATTGTCAGCCTATTCATAAAATATAATGAGTTGAAATGCACGCTGTTTACCTCTCGAATTTAGTGATTCACAGTATTTAATACGTCTTGTGAGATGATATGACTTGAACCTGTTTTGAGCACTGAATTCTTATACAGCCGATAATTAATAATTATAGTTTTTATGGGTTTAAGATTTATATCTCCGACTTTGCTTCCATTGGAATTGCCTCATGAAATCAGGATAAGCGATCAGTACTCTTTATTGTGGATTTAATAATTAACTTTCTGGGTAAAAAGCTGCATTGAATAATATCGTATTCATTAAGTCATTGTATGTTGTATTGTATCAACTGTATTGTGTGTAATTTTTAGACTGCTTTTGTTATTAAAGGCAAGCTTTTATTAGCAAGGCAAGTGGCAACCTTTGTATAATTTAGCAACCTCTGTCTTATCAAGGCAACCTTTTCATTATCAGCACAACCTTGCATCTCAGGCAACCTTTTATTGTCAAGGCAACATTGTGTTTTCAAGGCAATCCTTGCATAATCAAGGCAATAGCTTGCCTCATCAAGGCAGCCTTGTACTATTAAATTATTAAGCAACATTGTATTATCAAGGCAACCTTGTATTATTAAATTATCAAGGCAATCCTTGCGTTGTCAAAGCAACAGCTTGTCTCATCAAGGCAGCCTTGTATTATTAAATTATTAAGCAACCTTGTATTTTATCAAGGCAACCTTGTGCTGTAACAGTCTAATATCTCATCTAATATTCTCTGGGAAGTGTAAAAGCCGTATAAAGCCGCGCAACACACTACACACATACTGAGATACTGCACTGCTTTTCAGTCAAGTTGGAAGCTGGGGTTCTGGGCCCTACACTTAGAAAATAGGCGGTTAATGTAGAGTAAAGGGTTCATGTTGAGCTCAGATAGTGACGCTGGTTTAATTGCTTATTGTTGGCAGTATACGCCGCGCACGAGAAATAAGCGGGTAGGATGACGTCATTATCATATCATGATGTAGTGAATTGATGACGTCGAACCGCCTATTTCTTGTGCGCGGCGTTTAATATCCTGCTCCTGAATACCAGACTTTTATATCACATTTCCGCTGCCCAATTACTCAACTACCGTGTCTCACACTCTGGAGAATATAATATCAGAATTCAGATGTTAGAGAAGTTTCAACATTCCAAGTTGTTAATGAACTGAACGCAAGGAATTGTCAAAGTCAGTAATTGAGTCAAGGTCAACAGTTGAGCACTATAAGGCATGATAATAATCAGCTGCCTTTCATTCGTTCTCAGAATTGCAAAGCGATTCATTGAAGGTGGAAATATAGCAAGTGATTTTATCATCATAAGTAGAAGGAAGATATGAGGCGGCGTGAAGTTGACACATTGTAAATTGGCTCAGTCTCAGTTGACACATAAACCCCGCGCTCGAGAAATAGGTTTCCCTTTTCAAGATAATTTCGCTGCGCGCACAATGTTAATGACATCATTGTGACCGCCTATAAATATTTTGAGCGAATATTGACAGCGGATACATCAGTACATTGCAAGATAATATGGAAGTATGGAGCAAAAAACACTCGTCACTTATTACAAATAAAAGTTCGATGACATTTTGAAATAAAAATTATAATTGAACTGACATTTTGAACTACACTTTTGTAATTTCATCGCTGCATTTGTTGACAAATTCAATTTTAGGCGCATGAAATTGACTTCGTTTTCATGGTTAAGGTTTGAAAGGCTGAATATTTGACAATAATAATTGCATTCATGATTTGACATGACTTTGAGCGCATTACAGTGGCTTTTTTATTGCGCGGCGTAATCGTACGCGGCTCACTTCCTGGGCGCAAAAACGCCGCACATGTGTTATTTTCGGAACGCCACCGTTAATTTCAGGAACGGGCATTCTTCAGCCAAGTTCTGTGCCATGGTTCGGATAAAAAGTAAGACAATGTGGGGCAATCCCGTATTTCGACATGTCTCTTGACATAAAATTTAAAACAATTGCAATGTGGGGTAAACCTTGGCAATCCCGCATTTTCGACATGTCTCTTGACATAAAATGTAAAACAATGTGGGGTAAGCCTTGGCAATCCCAGTGTTTTCGACATGTCTCTTGGCAATCCCATGTTTTCGACATTTCTCTTGACATTAAATGTAAAACAATGCGGGATAAACCTTGGCAATCCCAGTGTTTTCGACATGTCTCTTGACAGGTCCCAGTGAAAAGTATTCCCGTCTGTCAACGCACGGTGAGATAACCGTGTGTAGATTCCTCCATGTTTGACATACCTGTCATAACCTGACATGACTTGACAGTGTGTAAGCCTCGTTAGAGTGGGGGAAGTGACTTAGTGACGTCATTATCAGGGGTTAGAATTGTGTGTTGATGACGTCATTTTTATGAGTTAGAATGGAGAATCAGTGACTTCTACGCCTGAACAGTATAATTACCACGTAAACACACAAACAACTATTGTAAGAGGTTTAATGCCGTCTTACCCACAGCAATTCTAGCCTCGACCAATCAGGGCGCAGTATCCTACGAGTCCTGACCAATCAGCGCACAGTATCCTACCTATCAGCGCGCTGATTGGTCAATAGTCAGCACACCGCGGGTAAACTATACTATACTCGCTACTAATGACAGCATGTAATTACTCGTTGACACACTTCCAAATGAAGCGCGTGTTTTGGCGCCTCCAAACCACTGTTTTGAACCCTCACAATGCCGTCTTCTAAGTGTACTATACTCGGTGTGTTGTGAATATTGGCGGATTGCTCGGATTTATTCGTCAGCCAAGATCACGTGATCTCCTTAGTGTGGGATACCAAATGGACCAATCAGATGGTTACGTATCTAACATTGCCAACGTCCGATACCAATTCATAATATAATTGTCCGTTATAATTATCCGTTATAATTATCCGTTATATCCGCATATATTAAGGTATTAACGCACGGTTTATTGTAATGAAAATCCAGTAGACTTACTCTTATTGTATTGTTTAGCCACCATTTTATATTATTTCCTTGAGGCTTTGTGCGCGCTATACAAAGTATGTATTGCTATTATATTGTTTAATACTATCTCATTTCGTGGCGCTGCAGCAACCTATACTTTGTCCGAGTCCAAGGTAATTTAACGTGTGTGCATGGATCGATCGATGGAAAGTAAATTGCGCGCACGGTAAAATGAGCGTTTTTATCAATCCCTTCATCGATCGATGCATGAACACACATATAGGTGAGGTCGGCGCGTTTTCTGCAGAAAAACGACCCTCGATAGGATAACACGCGATTAATATGGAGTTAGGATTATTTTGATGAAGAGAGTTAATGGCGTTCAAAATCATTTGCTGCGTAGAAAGTTGATGGGATTTGAACTTGGACCCTTTCTGCTTTCAGTTAAGTGCTGCGTAATCAGTGCAGTTATCAGTTGGATAACAGTGATGGCTAATGAGGCACTCCCAGCCACGTATTCTTACTTGTTAGCGCGTGTTTTTGACACTAACCACACTATGTTCAAAGTGTACACATCGCACATTGTTCAATGTTCATAATTCATAATGTTCATATTATTGTACAATGTACCTATTATACATTGTACATAGTGTTCACATTGTACATATTTGTACATATTGTACAGTGTACATATTATATAGTTCACCTCCTTTACGCGGTTAATAACCATGCCCCTTGTATGGATTTAACCATCCCCTAATAACCATACCCCTGGGTAATTTGGTGGGTTCATTTCGCATTATGGAGGGATAACAATGCAATCTTCGGTATTTTGCTCTAATTGTATTTGCCTTGCCGTAGTTAAGTTATACAGGGGCACGCAGCATGGTTTATTCATTATTGTGGCAATGGTTTGTTGTAACAATGGTTTGTTGTGGCAATGGTTTTGTTAATGGTTTATGGGCAATGGTTGCCTTTATTATGGGTATATTTAACTCTTGTCTCAGTAGATGCTTCGTAAATCTCCGTTATTGTGATAATTGCACATTGACCCTTGTCCTGTTTCGAATCATAAAAATTCCCGTACATCTCATTGCGCGCACAAATTAATCTTACTCCTGATTGCAGGTCCGTGTCCACATAGATTCTTGGTTGTTTCCTTTTGAGTTCCGTGCGATGTCGCATGCCTTAATTGAACTGAAAATATTCTTTAGCGTTTGGTGAGAGTTGAATTAAGTGAAGTTATATATATCGTGATTCCTGTATGCTTTTTTGTAAAAATAAAAAAATCGATTGGGAGAGAATTTATATTTTCTAGACATAGCGCATCAGGGAAGCTGTGAGGTGCAAATATTTGGAAACAATAGAAATTTACTCGTGTATACACAGGAAAAGTTTCACAGGACGTGTTTTCCAGGAATTCTTGAAATCTTGAAGTTATATTTCTCGTTATATTTGTCTCCCTTCTTGGGACTTCCAAGTACGTGTTGAACTCCTACGTGCGTGTCTTATTCATGTCCTGCATTATCCTGCACGGCTCACTGGTTGTTAATGAGCCGCAGTGAGCCGCGCACGATAACGCAGAACATGGAAAAGCCGCTTTTATCATCTAAGCTTCTATACTCTATAGGATCCCGAATTTTTCTTGTAATTGACCAATAAGCGCGCTAATTGACTATAAACTCATGCATTTATTGGTCGATTCCAAGACAATTTCAAGGGCATCTTTAATCTAATGTCGATGTTGAAATAACCTGGAATTGGTTATGTCTGGAGTTGCCATTGGTTGTATCAGACATAGCCTAGCTGCCTCTAATCGAGAAACCATGCAGTCCAAATCTGCACTTCAGTCGGATAGTAATTATTATCAATTATCGCAATTATTGCCAGGTAGCTTAGTAATTACCACGTATCATGTACTAAATTATAGAGTTCTCTGTTATTATATGATGTGTGTTGCCAAATTTAGAGCCTTCGCGACGATATTATAGGTGGCGAGATAAAACATGATAAGCCATGATAATGACGTCATCAACTTACTCTGATAAGCCATTATATTGACGGCATTTCAATAGAATCTTTGCAACGATACTATCGCTGGTGCACTTGAGATACATGAGAACACTGTTGGTTGGTTTGTTGAGACTATTGTTGACACGAGGTTGGTGGTCTGGTAGCTTTCAAATAGCATGTGCTAATCTTCTGCAGCCAGCATGATAAGCTCTGATAATGACATCATCAACTCACCAAGATAAGCTATGATTATGACGTCATCAACTCACCACTATACGCTGTGATAATGACGTCATCTCAACAGCTGCAAATACTGGTACTCATATCTTGTGCCTTCATGTGACACTCCATTCAAGTATCAGGTGACCTGAAGACATCACTCCTCCTAATCACCACATTAAGGAGCACATCTTAACATCTACTCAAGGGTAATGTTTGGTAACTAATTCCTGAGTTCCTGGTTGAGAGTGACGTCATTATCATGGCTTATAATGGTATTCTGATGACATGTAAGGATTTTGTAATCACGGGTTTTATAACCATCGCAATTCAAATGGCACATGACACCCATGCATTATATCCACTCGCGTACGCTTTTTGAAGACATTTTAGGTAGCGGGCGCGCATTAGTCTAGTCAGTTAAGGTCTAAGGCCTGCAACGGCTTGAAACAACACAATGACCGGTTCAGTGAAGTAGTTTAAGACCCCCTAAGTCCAAATCCGACGAGACCTATTTTTGTTAGGTGGTGCATCATGGCGCAATTGCGCCATTTTGGCGCCATGGCGCCCAAAATACTAACTTTTGATAGGAAGGTCGTAGAGACTCCACTTTTAGCTTAAAAGAACCGCAATGGTCATGTTTATATACGACTTGTTAATAAACATATGCCCTAAAATGCTCACAAACCAAGTTATGGGCCAAAAACTGTTTTGAGGCTATGCGAGAGCTAAAATTTGGCGATTTTTCATAACTTGCGCCAGAAACGTCGTAGAGACTTCGTTCATAGCTCAAAAGAATCGCAATGGCCATGTTTATATACGACTTGTTAATAAACATATGCTCTAAACCCTTTACTTTTGGAGTTATGAAGCAAAAGCCGTTTTTGGGGGGATGCGCAAGGACAAAATGTCATATATAATGGTTCAAGCACACCAACCAATTCAATTCTTATGTTCGGTTTATACATGTCTCGTCATTAATGGGTTCAAATGGGAAAAACTGGGACTTAGAGTCAGAAGTTGTTTTTGGCATCTCGACGTGGCATAAAAGCATAAATTGGTACAGAATTGGCTCAAATCTTGAAAAGTTGTAAAATTGCTGATTCCCTGCCATTTTGGTCGATGTTGGTGGTTTGCTGCACTCCAGTCCATAACATTCATGTTAGAATCTAATTTCCACAATAAAATAGGTAATAAGAAGAACATGAGAATTGGTCTGATCGAAAAATATCAATGTATTCCCATATTGAGAACAAAAAAAAACACAAAAATTGAAACACATCATACTATATCTCGCCGAAATTGATCCACTTCAAACTGTATCTCAGCTCAGGAAGGTGCTACAAAGTAGGTATATCAGATCACACCTGTCATCAGATCACACCTGTGATCCTCTATAGTTGTGCAATGTGCAGACCTGCATCCCCGACACCAGTCCCCGAGAAAGTCATTTATCAGCTGTCAAACCAGGTATCCCTGACATTAATATGCCAGACTTGGCATACTTCTATACTTGACAATCTATACTTGACTGGCAACATCAGTTCATCAGTATGTGAAGCCTCAAATCTTCGATACCAGAGAGTCAGACCTGGTTCCCTGAAACCAGTACTTCAGTACCTCAGCGGTCAGATCAGTTGTCCCTGAGACCAGTCTTTCAGTTTCAGACCATGTATCTATATTCTATATCCCCGATAGCAGTTCATAAGAACAGGTATCCTGGAAAGTTTATACCCTTAGTTAGTAAGACCTGATACCGCAGACAGCAGTTTTTCTAGGAAGCCAATACTTGCTATATGCAGTTGAAGCTTTGGGGCATCGGCAGTCCGATAGAGATGTGTGGTCCAGATCTGGCTATATACCCTCATCTCTGGATATACACGGCAGTCGAGTAGCTCTGCCAATTTCATAAGAGCACGACGTTCGGGCCTCTATCCTTTGCATGACTGCCACCGGGCCTGGTCGATAAAAACGATCAATGAGCCGTATGCCGAAATGAGGGATTCCCTTGACATTGGGAAAAAGGTCCAAAAGTTGTGATATTGCTTAAAAATCAAGGGAAATGCTCGAAATGTTAGGGAAAAAGCTACTTGAAGAGCCAGGGGGGTTTCTCTGGCAGCCAAGGGGTTTCTCTGGAAGTACGGGAGGGTTGTTCAGGTGTGGGTTACAATTAGTGAAGAGGGTGGGTTATGAGTGGAAAGGTGTGTGTTACGAGTGAAGAGGGGTGGGTTATGAGTGGAGAGGGGCGGGGTATGGGTTGATTGGGGTGGGTTATGAGTGGAAAGGGGTGGTTTATGAGTTGATTCGGATGGGTTATGAGTTGAAAGGGGTGTGTTATGAGTCGATTGGGGAGGGTTATGAGTGGAACGGGGTGGGTTATGAGGGGATTGGGGTGGGTTATGAGGGGATTGGGGTGGGTTATCAGTTGACTTTGGTGGGTTATAAAGTTATAAGTGGAAAGGGGTGGGTTATCAGTTGATTTGGGTGGGCTATGAGTTGAGAGGGGTGTGTTATGAGTTGATTGGGGAGGGTTAAATGTGTTGATTTGAGTGGGTTATGCATATGTGTTGATTGGGGTGGGTTTTGAGTGGATTGGGGTGGGTTATGAGTTGATTGGGGTGGGTTATGAGTTGATTGGGGTGGGTTATGAGTTGATTGGGTGGGTTATGAGTTGATTGGGGTGAGTTATGAGTGGAGAGGGGTGTGTTACGAGTGAAAAGGGTGGGTTATGAGTTGCTGAACGGCATGTTAAACTGTTAAACAAGGAACTGAAGCTGAGAGGTTCCGTTCAGTCCAAACAGCAATTGTGTCAAATGTTGGTATATTATATATACAAAAGTGTGTTTCTCAACACAACCCCAGATTGATTGGGGTGAGTTATGAGTGCAGAGGGTGGGTTATGAGTTGATTGGGGTGGGTTATGAGTGGAAAGGGGTGAGTTTTGAGTTGATTGGGGTGGGTTATGAGTGGAAAGGGGTGAGTTATGAGTTGATTTAGGTGGGTTATGAGTTGAGAGGGGTATGTTGAGATGATTTGGGTGGGTTATGAGTTGAGAGGGGTGTGTTGTGAGTTGATTGGGGTGATTTATGAGTGGAAGTTGCTTTGATCGACCAGACCGGGTGGCAGTCATGCAAAGGACAGAGGCCCTGTACGCTAGGCCGAAAGTCGCGCTCTCATGAATCGGCAGAGCTACTCGACTGCCGTGTATATCCAGAGATCAGGGTAGAGAGCCAGATCTTGACCACATCTCTTTCAGACTGCCGACGCCCCAAAGCTTCAACTGCATATAGCAAGTATTGGCTTCCTAGAAAAACTGCTGTCTGCGATATCAGGTCTTACTAAGGGTATGAACTTTCCAGGATACCTGTTCTTATGAACTGCTATCGGGGATATAGAATATAGATACATGGTCTGAAACTGAAAGACTGGTCTCAGGGATAACTGATCTGACCGCTGAGGTACTGAAGTACTGGTTTCAGGGAACCAGGTCTGACTCTCTGGTATCGAAGATTTGAGGCTTCACATACTGATGAACTGATGTTGCCAGTCAAGTATAGATTGTCAAGTATAGAAGGATGCCAAGTCTGGCATAGTAATGTCAGGGATACCTGGTTTGACAGCTGATAAATGACTTTCTCGTGGACTGGTGTCGGGGATGCAGGTCTGCACAACTATAGAGGATGACAGGTGTGATCTGATGACGGGTGTGATCTGATATACCTACTTTGTAGCACCTTCCTGAGCTGAGATATAGTTTGGAGTGGATAAATTTCGGCGAGATATAGTATGATGTGTTTCAATTTTTGTGGTTTTTTGTTCTCAATAAGTCAATATGGGATTGGGAATACATTGATATTTTTCGATCACACTAATTCTCATGTTTTTTATTACCTATTTCATTGGTGGAAATTAGATTCTAACATCATGAATGTTATGGGCTGGGGTGCGGCGAACCACCGGCATCGACCAAAATGGCAGGGAATCAGCAATTTTACAACTTTTCAAGATTTGAACCGATTCTGGACCAATTTATCCTTTTATGCAGCCATTTCGAGATGCCAAAAACAACTTACATCCCGGTTTGGGGGAAATCATCTTCTGACTCTAAGTCCCAGTTTTTCCTTTTGAACCCATTAATGACGAGACATGTATAAACCGAACATAAGAATTGAATTGGTTGGTGTGCTTGGACCATTATATATGACATTTTGTCCTTGCGCATCCCCAAAAACGGCTTTTTCTTCATAATTCCAAAAGTAAAGGGTTTAGAGCATATGTTTATTAACAAGTCGTATATAAACATGGCCATTGCAATTCTTTTGAGCTATGAACGAAGTCTCTACGACGTTTCTGGCGCAAGTTATGAAAAATCGCCAAATTTTAGCTCGCGCTTAGCCTCAAAACAGTTTTTGGCCCATAACTTGGTTTGTGAGCATTTTAGGGCATATGTTTATTAACAAGTCGTATATAAACATGGCCATTGCGGTTCTTTTTAAGCTAAAAGTGGGAGTCTCTCCGACCTTCCTATCAAAAGTTAGTATTTTGGGCGCCATGGCGCCAAATGGCACAATTGCGCCATGATGCACCACCTAACAAAAATAGGTCTCGTCGGATTTGGACTTAGGGGGTCTTAAACTACTTCACTGAACCGGTCATTATGTTGTTTCAAGCCGTTGCAGGCCTCGGCCCTTTTTTTGCCTTAACTGACCAGACTACATAGCCCGGTAAAATATCTGCACGCTAAATTTGATATACCCACCGGATATAGCCCGGCCCGCGAGAGCAGTTCTACGCCGGGCGCAATATAGCCCGCCTCTTGGAAGAAAATATTTTAGGTGCTAAACTGGCTCAGATCATTGAAAGTGTCCATAAAAACAAATTTAGCAGCAAAATCTCGAACATGAGGCAAAAAAAAACTGACAAAAAATACGATTTTTTGTGGAGTTGATCATCGACAAAAACATCGAGGCCATGGGAAGTTAAAAGTCAAAAGAATGAAATTGCTGTTCATCATTGTCCAGCAGCGTTCTGAATTATGAAATTATGATGAGAAGTAGCTCAACTTCGAAATAGAAGTGGATAAAATTAACAGCAAAACAACATATGTATGGATAATAAGTAAATATTCAGCAAAATATGTGGCCAACAGTAGACAATAGTCGAATCAAATTGCAGAGAAAACAGTGAACTGCAGTGAAAGCAGTGATAGCAGCAGTTCAAATTCTGTAAAAGCAATCATCTCGAGAAAGAGAAATAAAAAGATACAAAATCAAACACGAGAGAATGAAATACAATATCATGAAATAAAAACTGGAATCTGCATTTGCGTTGATCATTAATTGCATTGCCATGTTGTCATGGTAACACATTCTTCAGAAATAGCAAGAGGTGAGTGAGAGCAATACGTCATTATCATTAGTAACAATGGTGCATTACATTTTCTCACGCATGGAACCCTCGGGGCTCGAGCTCACACGGATGTTAAAAATGCCGCCCTAATTACCGGTCTGGTACATTGTGCGATTAATGTCCCATGAGAAATAGGCACTTTAAGTCATTGGCATACCATATACAACCATAGTAATTACGTCATTCTCATTGGCCTATATTTAACAGTGCTGCAAAGACAGAGTTTCAACTTTCACCAAATGTAAATACGCTCATTTATTCCATTTCCTTTCATCTTTTGTATATCTTTTCAAGTTCTGTTGTGATTGATGCGTTTCAAAAAGTGACATGCTACCAAGATTAATTAATTTTCTCCTTTGTTTGTTTTTCCAATAATTATTTGTTTTTCCAATATTGCTAGTGTTTCATTCACAGCATCTCACCACAATTTAAGCCAATAATCTTTCGATTGCAAGACCTTTGAGATTGATCCATGTTTTGACTCGATTCGCCTTTAAAAATTTTTGCCCTCGGGCCCTTCGGGCCCTCGGGCTCACAACCCATACATAGGCTTTGCCAACCCTTCGATCTAATGCTTACGATGCTTAATCGTGTTTGTATTGCATTTGTAACAAAACTTAAATTTTTGTTAATTCAAGAAAAACTCAATATTATTGTGGCAAAACCTTCGTGTGTGTTCAAATCTTCGAGGATTTACTTGAACATTCAACTTTTTCATCTTAGATATGTCATTCTCCCAAAAGCTCACGCGAGTGGATATATACTCCTCGCCTCATGGGCTGTTTCGTATAGCACTCGGGCTCTTCAGGCCCTGCGTGCTACTGATATATATCCCACTCGGGCTGGCGCCCTCAGGGATATATTTTCATATCGCACGCGCATGCGCGTGCGATATGAAATTCAGCCCTAGAGGCTGCGGGTATATGTATATATATCCTTGATAACTCAGCTGACAAATAGACGAACTGAGAACACAATATCCCCCATTCTAAGTCCTGATAATTACATCACTCTGTTACGCCTACCTTCGCTGTCAGCTGATATAATACTCATTGTCTGTTGACGCCTTTGTGTCGGCGACAGTCGCCGTAATATTATAGCATCGTTTGAGACAGTTGTCGTTTGAGAGTTGAGACACACGTCTACTTTGCTGTATTTTAACCCGCTAGAGCAATGGTTGAGAGTGACGTCATTATCAGGGTTTAGAGTGGTGAATTGATGATGTCACACGTTCATTTTGGTGTGCTCTGCTTTCTGCCAAATCGTACATGCACGCGACATACCAGGTTTAATAAGTCGAATCTCATTTTCTAGACATAGCGCATCAGGGAAGCTGTGAGGTGCAAATATTTGGAAACAATAGAAATTTACTCGTGTATACACAGGAAAAGTTTCACAGGACGTGTTTTCTCGGAATTCTAGCAGTGGTATTTCTCGTTATATTTGTCTCCCTTCTTGGGACTTCAAGGGACGTGTCGAACTTCTACGTGCGTGGCTTTTCCAATTTTGCATTCGCGGTAATATGTTATTAACAGCCAGTGAGCCGCGCACGATAACGCACTGCGTACAATGTAGGAGTTCGACACGCCGTAAATGGAAAAGACGCGCACGTAGGACTTGGAGTTCGACACTGCGCCTTTTATCTAAGTGTTAATTGGATCCCGAATTTGCCTTGGAATTGACCAATCAGCGCCAATTGACTGTAAACTCTTGCATTGATCGGACGATTCCAAGACAATTCCTAGGGTATGCTAAATCTGCTGTCGATGTTGTAACCTGGGGTTCTTTTCAAAACAGACTTAAGTCAAAAAACAGTTAATTCAACATTAAATGTTAATTTGGAAGTAACTTGTCAGACTTAAGTCTGTTTCAAAAAGGACTCTCTGGAGTTTCCAGCGTATGTATCAGACATCCATTTACTGCCTCTAATCGAAACGCCAAGCTGTCCAAATCTGCACTTCAGTCGGATAGTAATTGTTATCAATTATCGCAATTATTGCCAGGTAGCTTGCAAATTACCCTGTATCATGTAAGAAATTGTAGTGTAATTATGATGCGTGTTGTCAATTTTAGAGCATTCGCAACGATATTAAAGGTGGCGAGATACAACATGATAAGCCATGATAATGACGTCATCAACTTACACTGATAAACCTTTATATTGACGGCATTTCAATTGAATCTTCGCAACGATATTATCGCTGTTGCACTTGAGATACATAAGAACACTGTTGGTTGGTTTGTTGAGACAATAGTTGACACGAGGTTGGTTGTCTGGTAGCTTCCAAATAGCATGTGCTATCATCGTCAGTCAGCATGATAAGCTATGATAATGGCGCCATCAACTCACCACTATAAGCTTCGATAATGACGTCATCTCAACAGTTGCAAATACACTTATATCTTATGCCGTGTGACACTCCATTCAAATATCAGGTGACCTGAAGACATCACTCCTCTTTAATCACCTCATTTAAAAAAAATAAGAACACATCTACTCAAGGGTAATGTTCGGGAAATTTGTGCCTAATTCCTAAGTTCCTGGTTGCGAGTGACGTCATTATCAGGGGTTATAATAGTGAACTGATGGCGTTATCAAAGGTTTTATAATCACGGGTTTTATAACCATCGCAATTCAAATGGCACATGACACCCATGCATTATATCCTTGATAACTCGGCTATCAAATAGACGAACTGACTGCTCAATATTCCCCATTCTAAGTCCTGATAATTACATCACTCTGTCACGCCTACCTTCGATCTGCCAGCTGATATAATACTCATTGTCTGTTGACGCCTTTGTGTCCGACACACTCGTCGTAATATAGCATCGTTTGAGACAGCAGTCGTTTAAGGGTTGAGACACACGTCTACTTTGATGTATTTTAACCCGCTAGAGCAATGTTAGTGGTTGAGAGTGACGTCATTATCAGGGTTTAGAGTGGTGAATTGATGATGTCACACGTTCATTTTGGTGTGCTGGTTTCTGCCAAATCGTACATGCACGCGACATACCAGGTTTAATACGTCCACACGAGAAATAGGCATGTGATTGGTCAGATTTCGTCATTACCATAGCACAAGGCAGCGAGTTGACGACGTTGATAACCGCCTATTTTTCGTGCAGTATATGTTTTATACTGTGATGAATCACATATTCTCATTTTGCTAGCAACAGTTTACGTTTTATGTACTCAGCTCGAATCTGCTTAATATAATCATAACACATATATTATGTTACTGAAAAGTTAAAATATATATGTAAAATAAAGACATAATTTATCGAATCGTACAATATTTATTATTCGATTTTCCGAATAGATTATATGATATTATAAGTTGTATGTTTTCTCGTCAATTTGGATGTCTCGTTGGGGATTATGGATAAGAGATCGTGGATCTTTGTTGGACCGGTCGCTGCTTCCCTCCTGTTTTGGGGTGCGTTTCTCATTCTGTCACAAGTTCCGGAGAGGAGTCAATCATTTTGATATTTCGAGGAGGGAAAATCTTCTTGAAATTTCGAGGAAGGAGAATCATTTTGAGTTTTCGTGGGGAACCATATAAGTAAGTGGATACACTGTTAAAACTTGTCTGTTTTGCGTCTTTTGTGTGCGCGGCTTAAGTTTGCGCGGCGTACATGTTATTCATTTGCTATACGCCGCGCGAACATACGACGAGCAATCATAAAAGACGCGTAAGGTGCAGTTCGAACTACACCTGTTATTATCAAGATATTTTGTTGGATGTTAATCTCTCCTCTTTTCAGATGTGTCGAGTGGTAACGTTAAGTGTATCATGAGGCTGCTCCTGGCTCTCGCTGCTAACTTCAAGACATACCGACCTGACACTAGGAGTGTTCTCTGAGTAATCAAGGTTGTTAAGTACGTATTTTTCTAAATACGGCAAAAAGTACAATACGTATTTTTTGGCAGAAACTTCCGTATTTTTTCTCCTTCATCTTTGAAATTTGCTTAAAGTTAAACCTCGAATTAACTGTATTGCCATGTTTTGGTCGCGCGCGCACTCGTAATGTTTACCAATTTGATGGCCAAATATTATTTTCCACTTTTGGAAAGTAAGTATGAAGTTTTACTCAGGATTCAAATGATTTTATTTCTGGAGTGTACCACTTCTGTCACCCAAACAGGACATTTCACTGACTCTTCCGTAGTGATTCTGTTGTTTGCCCAAACAAGAGATTTCACTGTTTTGATACCAGGAGTGTGCGTTACATGGCGAGTATATCAGAAGGAACGTGTAATGGAGTGATTCAGCAGCCCTCTCCAACAGCCAACGAGCCCTGCGAGCTAGGAGATTTGAAAGTTCCGGGACCTTTTGTCTGGTTTCGTTACGCAAGAGAAACACTTCCTTGTGTTTAAAAGAAGCAGAATAATATTCTACAACAACTCAAAATTTCAAAAAGCATAAATTATTTATTTGTGATGGATTTATATTTTCTAATCCCTCCCTCATACTCCCAGTATAGTTGCATAATCCTAGGAATAACACTAAATCAGCAGGGGGTTTACTCTACTCAAGTATATTTTACCAAGTAATAGGAGCATCCAAGCGAGGTGCAAATGTTAAGTCGCCCGAGACGACGCCTTAATCGCATTTATACGCGGCTGTATGTCCAAAAAGTCAAGGAATTCGGCATATGCATCTATAAAATTTAAAATTGCTTGTTCGTTCGACGCTTTCTCAAAAAGACACCGACAAAACCCCGGATCATATTTTCTGAATATTCTGGTAAATATTTTCGTGTTATTTATATAGTTCTTCAACGCTTTAAATTTTAATGCAAATATGCGAGGGTTTAACATGAATAATTATTATACATTTCAAAGGCTTTGAATTTTATATTAATTCACAAATTCATCAGTAATATCCAGAGAGATGTAGAGAAAGAATGTTATTGAAGCATTGAAAAATCACCGGTTGAATAAACAAAATGATTTTAAATATAAAGGCCAGTGTAAGATGTTGAAATGTTTCCATCAGCCCTACCCTCGAGTTTTACCTTCGTTGATTTGGTTTCGTTTAGTTCCTCTCTTACTTTGATCAGTGGCGTTCCAATTTAACCAAAACTCCCTTTGTCATTGACTAGCCAGCCTGCGAGTTGGCTGTCAGTTTGTGTGCTGATTGGTCAATGTCTAAACGATTCCAGGATCCCAAAAATAAGCGTCAATAATTAACTTTTAGAAGAATTTTGGAACTGGACAATTTATAATAGTGAAGTTGTCTTTGGAAGCTTTAGCTAATTTGCAGTCTAACCTTGTATTGCAAGGTTAGACTCAGTGTACACTTAACACTTTCTGTTGTATGACCTCACTGGTGCTGAAAATTGGAATATAAAGAGGACTTATTGTTGTTTGATGAGGAGAAGAGACTTGCAGAAATACATTTATTTTCAGTCGTCAATACATATTTTGATAGGTAATATGTTTTAGACAGCGTCCATGCCACTGTTCCAACCTTGTCTGGACCGTCTGAACTGTATTCCTTTAGACTTTGGACAGTAGTCTAAGGGGCAATGGACAGTAGTCTAAGGGACAATGGACAGTAGTCTAAGGGACAATGGACTTTATTCCAATAGACTCCAGGGAATGTACCCAGTCTATGGACATTTGTCCACGTAGGCGTGTTGAGCTTCCTGGACACTACCCAATTACCCGCTGCATATTCCCAATTTATTTTGTTAACAGCATTGTTACTAAGCAGAGAATTATAGGGATCCAACTTGCCACAACTTTGCGATAATTTTCAGGCGAATTACTGGAATATTTAGCAAACTATCGGTTCTCCAGAAAGTCGTTGGTATGTTGACTATTGACTCTCGGCACTGTTTCCCGATATAGATTGTTGTGCAGGCAAACAGACTGCTGCTGTTTCGCACCTGTAACACAGACCCACAGTTTCCCATTATAAGCCCTGATAATGACGTTATTATCTCATCGCATATTATATTCTCAACGCGAGGCAGTTGTAAAAAGTGCAGACTTCTCTTTCAGTACACGTATAGTGTGAAAACTTTCCAGATTCTCGGGCATTGAAAGGCTACCGTTGACTCTTTTCTCTGTTTATCTCTGCACACAATGTACATTGTTATATTGCCCCCGGCACTCCTTAGATTAGCCAATCAGCGCGCAGTTGCCCCCGGCACTCATTTGATCAGCGAATCAGCTTTCAGTACCGCATTAATACTAAGTTTTGATTGGTTTACTCTTAGCGCGCCGTGGGTAGCTTATGGTTATGTGTGGTATACCAGTGCCGATATAGTTCCCTCTTTTGCTGAAGTTAAATAGGAATATGATAACTTTGTGATTACTCTAATTATAGTTGCATTAAATAACCGTTCCTGTAATTATAGTGCAATTAGTTTCCTAATGACACTAATCAGAATTACAGTTTATGATATTTCATCAGTTTCTTGTACCTTACTTCATTAGGAACTAATATCTCAGAACATTTGGCTTATTCTTATCTTCTCTGTATGAAGTATTTATAGCTAATGCCTTCAACCACGATGTTGTGTACATATGTACAGCAAAGTATTTAGAATATTCATGAATCATGGCAAATTGAGTCTAGATTGAGTCTAAATAATAACTGAGTCTGCCTTATTTGCTATTGATAACTTTGAATAACATTAAAAGAGCAGTAGGCCTGTAAAATTATCGTCAACCTTGTGATGATAAGCTCAATTAATGGAGACGAAATATAAAGCTAAGATTCGCTACAACTAATCAGAATTTCAAAACATCGTCGCCTGCTAAGCTCCTGCAAGAAACCTTGACAAGGATTTAAATAACTTTAAGATTTGAATAACTTGGCGTTGATATGTGTTGAGGCATGTCAAGGCAACTCCTAAAATTGATCCTAAATTAGAAATAGAAGACCTACCCCTTATCATACTACTTAAAAGTAAAGAGACACGATACTTATTTGATATTTCTACCAACGGTTCATCTGAAATCAATAACACAGATGCCAATAATTTGTTATTGAAGTCGCACAAGTATCCGAATACTATTGATTTCGGCTGAAGGACACTGGCTGCGAATATGCTGACCTATCATCATGACATTTACCAATCAAGATTCAGCGCTGAAGTTTTTGCGTCAACTCGTGCGCTGATTGGTCACTGTCAACTGGATTTATGGATCCTCTCCTCGGCCTCTTTACCAACAACGCCAACCCTCACTCCCCCCCCCCCTTGACCAACCCACCATTCCTCTATCCTTTACCCACAACCCCCTTAACTCCCCCCTTGACCCACCTGGTACCCTCACTCCCTTCTCCTTTATCCATCCCTCACTCCTCCCCCCCCCCCTTTACCCTCAACCCCTCAACCCCCTTTGCCCACATTTCACACTTCCCCCCTCAGGAGATGATGAAGACATGAGTTGGATGTATGACCAGGTTATTGACACCAGAAAGCAACTAGAATCTCTGAAACACCTTCTACTGAAGGATATCACTGACGATGAAAAGGTGGATTTCTTTTAATATTCAGTCTATCTCTCAGAGGCATTTAGAGCTGCACGTCATTTGTGTGCGCGGTTTATTAAGCTTAAGTTTGCGCGGCGTGCAGACATATGATTATTCAAATGTTTATGTCTGAACGCCGCGCAAATTTAAGCCGCTCACAGAAAAGACGCGCAAAGTGCAGTTCAAACTGCTCTTGTTAGTTTTCCCACAGCAGCTCATGGATCCACCAATAAGCGAGCCTTATCTCACTCATCTCGCGCTCTGATTGGCTGCACTCTGTGTAACCTAAAGTCCCCCTGCAGGTTCTGCTAGATGAGGCGGGGGTCGAACTGTCTGCGCCCACGTGCACACAATGCGAGGACACAGCGGAGAAAGTGAGGAACTTCGAGGAGCTCCTGGAGTCACGTGATCAGCAGGTCCGGTTGCGAAATGCACATTTTCAACATGAGGCGTTGTAGAGCTAAATTGATTTCTAAACAGTTCAAGATCAACCCCGCATGAATATATCTCGTTTGTAAAATTTACTTGTATATCGTATAATTCCTAACAGTCCGTAGTTCTCTTTTAAATTCAATGGACGTGACATAACACCACGGTAACTCCCTATATTTCTTCAGGTTCTTGAACTGAAAGCGGAGATCCTGCACCTGAAAACCCGAGACAAGTACCTTACTAACGAGCTAGATGAGAGGAACGTGCAGCTCTCTAAACTCAAACTCTTACTCGAGAGAAAGCAGGTACTCTTAAGCCCCATTCATTGCTCTTCCCAATTATAACTGTCCCCTTTTTTCAACTGTCCCCTGTTCCCCATTCTCATTTCCAACTCTCCCCCTATTCCCCATTTCCAACTGTTCCCCGTCCCCAGGCAGTCTCGGACTCGAAAGGCCGCGCCATGGAGAAGAAAGCCGCGTGGAACAGCAACAACGCCAACTCTAAACTCAGCGGAAACTCAGCTACTGCCACCTCAGGAAGCGGCAAAGGTGGCTCTTTTACTGTTTTAATTTTATACTGCTTAACTGACAAAATACTTTTCGATATGCAGTTCATCAATCATCAATGGTTTAATGTTCATATCAATCAAAATGTCCGTTTCCATGCATGTAATTGTAGGCCACCACTATTCTACCCCCTTGTTAGGTTCCACATCGTACACTAAGATTCTGTACTATCCGGGCAGCTCTACCACTCCCACTAAATCGCTCCTTCACTAACTCCCACCCCCTACCTGTCCACTACCCACGCTAAACCCCCCCCCCCTTACACCCCACTAACCTCCCCCTTACACCCCACTAACCCCCCCCCTCCACAGGCAGCACCTCGTACCCCCTTTCTCTCCACCAACCCACCACCCCCCCATTACTCCTCCCCCACTAGACCCCCCTGACTACTAACCCCCTCCCTCTCTCCAGGCAGCACATCGTACACTAAGATCCTGTACTACCTGGGTAGCTCTACCACTCCCTACCTCTCCTTCCCCCCCCAGCTCCACTCACTATAGTTATAATACTAACCCCCCTCTCTCCAGGCAGCACGCTCAAAATCAACTTTCTCTCATCAGTAACGCGTCCAAAAAACGAGCAAGCACATTCTTAGTCTTCTGAACATGGACTTTGTTCAACAATTTCTATTTTCATTAAATCTCGTTTTGATTGAGCCTCTGATATTTTCATAATAATTTGAGAATATAGTCGTAGGATGGCAGATTAGGTGAAATTATCATCTAACAAGATCCATCTTCTTCAGCTCCATTGCTTAACTGTTTTAGTATATCAATGTGTCAATGTATCATAACTCACTAACAATTTTAGGATCCAGTGACCAGTATAATAGTTGTCAATTAGTTGACATGAGCGTTGACTTGGGCTGGACATGTCTGGTGACGGGAGCTAACCGAGGTCTAGGCTACGAGTTCGTGAGGCAGTGCGTGGTGGCTACCCAGGCTTCAGGAGGTTCTGCGTTCTATATCTGTTGCTGTAGGAACCCTGTGCAAGCAACTCAACTACACCAGCTTATTGAGGAGACTCAGAACGAGAAGATACAGTTTGTGGTGATGAAGTTGGAGGTAAGAGTTGATGTGTAGTTGTAATCTAAATGAACGGTACTTGATACTTCGCTTCAATAAAAAATTTCTCGCTTTATCAGTGGCTTGTTGCATCGTTTCAGTTTTCAAACATTCAATTTTCCTACATTTTCCACTCTTTCAGCCATATCGGTATATCGTATGCTTTATCGTTAAATTGTTCCTATCTATTTCTTTAATTCCTATGAAACATTCCACTATTTGCTGGCAGTTTCTTCAACAATTCTCTGAACTTGTAACTCGATTAATACACTAATTGCACGCCATCCAGGTAACAAGTGCAAGTGACAGAGCAGCAGTGGTTGAGTACTGTAACAAGAAGTTAGCCGGGGTAGGTCTCAACATGCTGGTTAACAACGCCGGTATCATGCCTCACTACTGCAGTGAGGGGCTGGAGACTGTCACCGGCAAGGAGCTACACCGCACCTACGCTAACAACTTCATAGGACCCACCCTACTCACCAAGGGTCTCATGGATCTGATCAGGGTGGCTGCAGCCCGGAACCCTAACAAGACGAAGATAGTGTCCATGTCCTCCAAGTCAGGGTCGATAGGACACCAGCGGTTCATGATCGGAGGGGCGTACGACTACAGGTGTGTGGGGTCATATTTACCTTGAATTTCGTTACTAAATATGTTTCCTACTCAGCTTTAATGATGGTCTGATAAAAGTTAAGATAATTAAAAATATCCCTCTGTTTCAAGTCGTTTGTTCACCTACTACATATAACCTTACAGATGCAGCAAGGTGGCTATCAACAGGACGGCAAGGAATCTGGCTGCTGAGTTCGGAGGGGAGGGAGTCATCGCGCTGCCCATATGTCCGGGGTGGGCAGCCACCGACATGGGCAACAGAGGCCACCTCAAGGCGGAAGTGCCTGTGGTGGAGTCTATTCAGGGGGTCAGGGAGGCTGTGAGGGCAGCTAGTCAGGAAACTAACGGACTTTTCGTAGACCACTTGCTCGAGTACCCACCGTGGTAGAGAAGGGAGAGGAGAGGGACATGTTGATATGGGGTCAGGAGTGAGATGAGATCTTGGGGTTATGACGATCAGAGAATTCATAATATATTGGAGGGTTTCATCACGTTCGCAGTAGATGGGGTTATTAAGGGTTGAGGACAGTTATTGACTGTGAGTTAATCATATACAAGACTGACCTCATAAATATAAATATATTTGAGAATCTGATAAGATAATCGATGCAGACAATCTGCTGGCCCTCTTATTTCACTATTTCAGTGTACTAGCTATGGCGTGCGTGCGTACAATAAGCGATTCATATAACGTCATTATCATAACGTTATGCAGTATGTTCGTGAGGTTTGGCCGCCTATTCTTCGCGCGCGGCCTGTAGCAGTGGATTTGTCGTACTATACGATGAATAATGAAAATATATACGTATTATAAATCGAATATATATTCCCTATAATTCTGCCTCATAATGGCTGTTGGTTTACTGTACTTGATTCTCTTGATTTGTATGTCCGCCATATATTTAAATTTACGATAAATAATTTTAACTTAAAAAAGATTCATTACGATGAATTGAACGTTAGAACCTTCCTTGAAGTGTCATTAAAGATTTAAAATAGCGATTGTCGGCATAGCACGAGATAGATTTTAATTGCCTGATAATGCTGATCTATTTAGTCTGGTCAGTTAAGGCAAAAAAAGGGCTGAGGCCTGCAACGGCTTGAAACAACATAATGACCGGTTCAGTGAAGTAGTTTAAGACCCCCTAAGTCCAAATCCGACGAGACCTATTTTTGTTAGGTGGTGCATCATGGCGCAATTGCGCCATTTTGGCGCCATGGCGCCCAAAATACTAACTTTTGATAGGAAGGTCGTAGAGACTCCACTTTTAGCTTAAAAGAACCGCAATGGCCATGTTTATATACGACTTGTTAATAAACATATGCCCTAAAATGCTCACAAACCAAGTTATGGGCCAAAAACTGTTTTGAGGCTATGCGCAAGCTAAAATTTGGCGATTTTTCATAACTTGCGCCAGAAACGTCGTAGAGACTTCGTTCATAGCTCAAAAGAATCGCAATGGCCATGTTTATATACGACTTGTTGATAAACATATGCTCTAAACCCTTTACTTTTCGAGTTATGAAGCAAAAGCCGTTTTTGGGGGATGCAAAAGGACAAAATGTCATATATAATGGTCCAAGCACACCAACCAATTCAATTCTTATGTTCGGTTTATACATGTCTCGTCATTAATGAGTTCAAATGGGAAAAACTGGGACTTAGAGTCAGAAGATGATTTCCCCAAACCGGGATGTAAGTTGTTTTTGGCATCTCGACGTGGCATAAAAGCATAAATTGGTCCAGAATTGGTTCAAATCTTGAAAAGTTGTAAAATTGCTGATTCCCTGCCATTTTGGTCGATGTTGGTGGTTTGCTGCACTCCAGTCCATAACATTCATGTTCGAATCTAATTTCCACAATGAAATAGGTAATAAGAAGAACATGAGAATTGGTCCGATCGAAAAATATCATGTATTCTCATATTGAGAACAAAAAACCACAAAAATTGAAACACATCATACTATATCTCGCCCAAAATTGATCCACTTCAAACTATATCTCAGTCCAGGAAGGTGCTAATGAGTAGGTATATCAGATCACACCTGTCATCAGATCACATCTGTCATCCTCTACATGTACAGACCTGCATCCCTGACACCATCCCCGACACCAGCTGTCAAACCAGGTTTCCCTGACATTACTATGCCAGACTTGGCATTCTTCTATACTTGACAATCTATACTTGACTGGCCACATCAGTTCATCAGTATGCGAAGCCTGAAATCCTCGATACCAGAGAGTCAGACCTGGTATCCCTGACACCAAAACTTCAGTACCTCAGCGGTCAGACCAGTTATCCCTTAGACCAGTCTTTCAGTTTCAGACCATGTATCTATATTCTATATCCCTGATAGCAGTTCATAAGAAAAGGTATCCTGGAAAGTTCATACCCTTAGTAAGACCTGATATCGCAGACAGCAGTTTTCTAGGAAGCCAATACTTGCTATGCAGTTGAAGCTTTGGGGCGTCGGCAGTCTGAAAGAGATGTGTGGTCCAGATCTGGCTCTCTACCCTCATCTCTGGATATACACGGCAGTCGAGTAGCTCTGCCAATTCATGAGAGCACGACTTTCGGGCCTCTATCCTTTGCATGACTGCCACCCTGCCTGGTCAATAAAAGCGATCAATGAGCCGTATGCCGAAATGAGGGATTCCCTTAACATTGGGAAAAGGTCCAAAAGTTGTGATATTGCTTAAAAATCAAGGGAAATGCTCGAAAAGTTAGGGAAAAGGCTACTTGAAGAGCCCGGGGGGGGGGGGTTTCTCTGGCAACCAAGGGGTTTCTTTGGAAGTACGGGAGGGTTGTTCAGGTGTGGGTTATAAGTGGAGAGGGTGGGTTATGAGTGTAAAGGTTTGTGTTACGAGTGAAGAGGGGTGGGTTATGAGTGGAGAGGGGCGGGTTATAGGTTGATTGGGGTGGGTTATGAGTGGGTAGGGGTGGGTTATGAGTTGATTTGGGTGGGTTATGAATTGAAAGGGGTGTGTTATGAGTTGATTGAGGAGGGTTATGAGTGGAAAGGGGTGGGTTATGAGGGGATTGGGGTGGGTTATCAGTTGACTCGGGTGGGTTATGAGTGGAAAGGGGTGGGTTATCAGTTGATTTGGGTGGGCTATGAGTTGAGAGGGGTGTGTTATGAGTTGATTGGGGAGGGTTATGTGTTGATTTAGGTGGGTTATGCATATGTGTTGATTGGGGTGGGTTATGAGTGGATTGGGGTGGGTTATGAGTTAATTGGAGTCGGTTATGAGTTGATTGGGGTGTGTTATGAGTTGATTGGGGTGGGTTATGAGTTGATTGGGTGGGTCATGAGTTGATTGGGTGGGTTATGAGTTGATCGGGGTGAGTTATGAGTGGAGATGGGTGTGTTACGACTTTACGAGTAAAAAGGGGTGTGTAATGAGCTGCTGAACGGCATGTTAAACAAGGAACTGAAGCTGAGAGGTTCCGTTCAGCCCAAACAGCTTTTGTGTCAAATGTTGGTATATACAAAATTGTGTTTCTCAACACAACCCCAGATTGATTGGGGTGAGTTATGAGTGCAGAGGGGTGGGTTATGAATTGATTGGGGTGGGTTATGAGTGGAAAGGGGTGAGTTATGAGTTGATTTGGGTGGGTTATGAGTTGATAGGGGTTTGTTATGAGTTGATTGGGGTAGGTTAT
The DNA here is from genome assembly GCA_011033025.1 of Beroe forskalii. NCBI lineage: Eukaryota > Metazoa > Ctenophora > Nuda > Beroida > Beroidae > Beroe > Beroe forskalii. Next base: position 18,258 of record WFMF01000656.1, on the reverse strand, counting down.
GAGTTGAGAGGGGTGTGCCACCCCGCCTGGTCGATAAAAGCAACTTCCACTCATAACTCACCCCAATCAACTCACAACACACCCCTCTCAACTCATAACCTACCCCAATCAACTCATAACATACTCCTATCAACTCATAACCCACCCAAATCAACTCATAACTCACCCCTTTCCACTCATAACCCACCCCAATCAATTCATAACCCACCCCTCTGCACTCATAACTCACCCCAATCAATCTGGGGTTGTGTTGAGAAACACACTTTTGTAATATATACCAACATTTGACACAATAGCTGTTTGGGCTGAACGGAACCTCTCAGCTTCAGTTCCTTGTTTAACATGCCGTTCAGCAGCTCATTACACACCCCTTTTTACTCGTAAAGTCGTAACACACCCATCTCCACTCATAACTCACCCCGATCAACTCATAACCCACCCAATCAACTCATGACCCACCCAATCAACTCATAACCCACCCCAATCAACTCATACCACACCCCAATCAACTCATAACCCACCCCAATTAACTCATAACCCACCCCAATCCACTCATAACCCACCCCAATCAACACATATGCATAACCCACCTAAATCAACACATAACCCTCCCCAATCAACTCATAACACACCCCCTCTCAACTCATAGCCCACCCAAATCAACTGATAACCCACCCCTTTCCACTCATAACCCACCCGAGTCAACTGATAACCCACCCCAATCCCCTCATAACCCACCCCTTTCCACTCATAACCCTCCTCAATCAACTCATAACACACCCCTTCCAATTCGTAACCCACCCAAATCAACTCATAACCCACCCCTACCCACTCATAACCCACCCCAATCAACCTATAACCCGCCCCTCTCCACTCATAACCCACCCCTCTTCACTCGTAACACAAACCTTTACACTCATAACCCACCCTCTCCACTTATAACCCACACCTGAACAACCCTCCCGTACTTCCAAAGAAACCCCTTGGTTGCCAGAGAAACCCCCCCCCCCCGGGCTCTTCAAGTAGCCTTTTCCCTAACTTTTCGAGCATTTCTCTTGATTTTTAAGCAATATCACAACTTTTGGACCTTTTCCCAATGTTAAGGGAATCCCTCATTTCGGCATACGGCTCATTGATCGCTTTTATTGACCAGGCCGGGTGGCAGTCATGCAAAGGATAGAGGCCCGAATGTCGTGCTCTCATGAATTGGCAGAGCCACTCTACTGCCGTGTATATCCAGAGATGAGGGTAGAGAGCCAGATCTGGACCACACATCTCTTTCAGACTGCCAACGCCCCAAAGCTTCAACTGCATAGCAAGTATTGGCTTCCTAGAAAAACTGCTGTCTGCGATATCAGGTCTTACTAAGGGTATGAACTTTCCAGGATACATTTTCTTATGAACTGCTATCAGGGATATAGAATATAGATACATGGTCTGAAACTGAAAGACTGGTCTAAGGGATAACTGGTCTGACCGCTGAGGTACTGAAGTTTTGGTGTCAGGGATACCAGGTCTGACTCTCTGGTATCGAGGATTTCAGGCTTCGCATACTGATGAACTGATGTGGCCAGTCAAGTATAGATTGTCAAGTATAGAAGAATGCCAAGTCTGGCATAGTAATGTCAGGGAAACCTGGTTTGACAGCTGGTGTCGGGGATGCAGGTCTGCACAACTGTACATGTAGAGGATGACAGATGTGATCTGATGACAGGTGTGATCTGATATACCTACTCATTAGCACCTTCCTGGACTGAGATATAGTTTGAAGTGGATCAATTTTGGGCGAGATATAGTATGATGTGTCTCAATTTTTGTGGTTTTTTGTTCTCAATATGAGAATACATTGATATTTTTCGATCAGACCAATTCTCATGTTCTTCTTATTACCTATTTCATTGTGGAAATTAGATTCGAACATGAATGTTATGGACTGGAGTGCAGCAAACCACCAACATCGACCAAAATGGCAAGGAATCAGCAATTTTACAACTTTTCAAGATTTGAACCAATTCTGGACCAATTTATGCTTTTATGCCACGTCGAGATGCCAAAAACAACTTACATCCCGGTTTGGGGGAAATCATCTTCTGACTCTAAGTCCCAGGTTTTTCCCATTTGAACCCATTAATGACGAGACATGTATAAACCGAACATAAGAATTGAATTGGTTGGTGTGCTTGGACCGTTATATATGACATTTTGTCCTTGTGCATCCCCCCAAAAACGGCTTTTGCTTCATAACTCGAAAAGTAAAGGGTTTAGAGCATATGTTTATCAACAAGTCGTATATAAACATGGCCATTGCGATTCTTTTGAGCTATGAACGAAGTCTCTACGACGTTTCTGGCGCAAGTTATGAAAAATCGCCAAATTTTAGCTTGCGCATAGCCTCAAAACAGTTTTTGGCCTATAACTTGGTTTGTGAGCATTTTAGGGCATATGTTTATTAACAAGTCGTATATAAACATGGCCATTGCGGTTCTTTTAAGCTAAAAGTGGAGTCTCTACGACCTTCCTATCAAAAGTTAGCATTTTGGGCGCCATGGCGCCAAAATGGCGCAATTGCGCCATGATGCACCACCTAACAAAAATAGGTCTCGTCGGATTTGGACTTAGGGGGTCTTAAACAACTTCACTGAACCGGTCATTATGTTGTTTCAAGCCGTTGCAGGCCTCAGACCTTAACTGACTAGACTAATTGTCAACTATAAATTATCTAGTACAAATAAGCAACTAGATTGTCTACAATAATAAGCAACTACGATTCATCCAGTTGTTACAAAGTTACAATGGTGTACGCGCGTCGAGTCGGCGCATTGCAGATCCCAGCAGCTTTGTTAAATTTGGGAGGGGTTAAATAATCAAGCTCAATTTATCTCTAACCCCATGAATCATATTTCATCGCATATTTCATCGCATATTACATCGGGCCGTGTGCGAGTTTACTAATTCATAGAACCCTCTGACGTTTTCATGTGGGTCTATAATACATATGCACTTGCCTGATAGGGTCCGTCCATATTGGTTCAGGCCCTCTCCCTACGGGCTCCCTACGGGCTCCCTACGGGCTCCCTACGGGCTCCCTACGGGCTCCCTACGGGCTCCAGAGGGCTTACGCCCTCTGGAATTATCCCAAAATGGACCCGAAGGCGCGTGTGTATGTATTTCATACCTACTTTATTGCTTCCTTGGTTGTATAAAACATGCATAGGTACGGAAGATGTTCCAAAACGGCAACAAGTAACAACATCTCAACATCAGTTACCTTATTCCCACGTTTTTGTTTTAACCCTGCTAAAACTGGCACGAGGTTGATTCCGCCTCGCCCTCCTCTTCAATTGGCCATAACTTAGCTGTTACTTACTGTCTGAATTATTGACACACATGTATTTTAGCAGAATTTTATCTGCTTTAAGACCATGTAACTATCATTTAACTACTATCTGAAAAACATTGAGAAATTTAGTGGTTTTTAAACATGATCAGAAAAAATTTGGCTGATATAGTGGTTTTCTGCATCCAGAACCCGACCCGAGGTGGAATCAACCTCGCCCTCCCAGACACGCTAATTAGTTTACTTGCAAGGAGGCGTTCTGCTACTGTAATATTTCCGTAAACGCGGGATTGTGATTGTCACGTATGTAGGTTGCAATTGTAGATATGATTGCAGCACGTATCATATATCATAGGTTTGTGTGTAATACACCGCAACTCTCACATACAGCTTACACAAACATCCATGGGTGGAACTTGCAACCGGTAATCCCCATTTATTCAGGAAATTAGAAGCAGGTTATTTTATGACCATTTTCTAAAAGCAAAAATATTAAATTGAAAGATATTTCTGGAAATAGAATGATATTTATCGTCGTCCATCTTTTATTGAACTTTCAACATATATGTTGAAACCATATGGTTTATCATGCACCTCTAGCCTACCTTTTTTTACAGTGCACCTTAAAAACCCGTTTATGCACCGTAGCACATCAAAACTTGTTATGGTCGAGTGGAGATAGATAACTTATTACTTTATTATGGTGCAGTGCAACAATCAATTATGCACGATAGGGCTAGTTATTGATTAGTTGATTCATATCATAATCCAAGATATATCCTTGTGTTTGAAAATATCACTGGTGAAACAGGTGGGAATAGTGAGAACAGGTGTGTGACACCGGTGGGAATAGTGAGAACAGTTGTGTGACACTGATGGAAATGGTGAGAATAGGTGCGTGACACTGGGAATAGTGAGAAGAGTTGTGTGACACTGGTGGGAATAGTGATAACAGGTGTGTGGCACTGGTGGGAATAGTGATAACAGGTGTGTGAAACTGGTGGGAATAGTGATAACAGGTGCGTGACACTGGTGGGAACAGTGAGAACAGGTGCGTGACACTGGTGGGAATAGCGAGAACAGGTGTGTGACACTGGTGGGAATAGTGAGAACAGGTGTGTGACAGTGGTTTGTATAGTGAGAACAGGCGTGTGACACTGGTGGGAATAGTGAGAACAGGTGCGTGACACTTGTGGGAATATTCAATATTGAGAACAAGTGTGTAACACTGGTGAGAATAGTGAGAACAGGTGTGTGACACCGGTGGGAATAGTGAGAACAGGTGCGTGACACTGGTGGGAATAGTGAGAACAGGTGCGTGACACTGGTGGGAATAGTGATAACAGGTACGTGACCTCTGATGGAAATGGTGAGAACAGGTTTGTGACACTGGTGGAAATGGTGAGAACAGATGTGTGACACTGGTGGGAATAGTGAGAACAGGTGCGTGACACTGGTGGGAATAGTGAGAACAGGTGTGTGACACTGGCGGGAATAGTGAGAACAGATGTGTGACACTGGTGGGAATAGTGAGAACAGGTGATTGACTCTATAATCTATATCTATGAGGAAAAATAGTTGACACCTAATATCGTGTTTGCGAGATTAACAGTCTTTTATGAGCAAAATAATGAACAAAAACACGAGAGACAGAACGCCTTACTTAATTGAAGAATTGATCAACACGGTTATCACAGAATTTTGCTTCATTGTTCTAGCTTCATTTTGATCTAAAATGACATCACTTTGTGACGTGGTATAAGTATTAATGTTGGAACAGAACTTTCAGTGAAGAATTGATAGTTTTGACAAAATTGTCTTGAAAAACGTCGACCACAATTATACTCCTACCTATGCACATAGTTTATTATCATAACTTATGTCATATTATTATTGAGTATCTTAATTATGGGTCCCTACACTCTACAGTCAACTTTGTACCTAAAGCAAGTTTAGAGTTTCACAGAACGCTATCCAGTGTAGGAACACTGTGCTGACCTACTACATTGTTTATCTAATTGATGTACACACATTTTGGTAATTCCCGCTACACATTTACACATTTATCATCAAGCAAATTAGAAGGCTTGGAAGGGGAAGTAATTAATAAAAACGGAATCGCGCATTCGCCGAGAAGCAGTCTGCAGAACTGTTCGTAAATTAATTATTGTGTCTAGATAGGGCGAGGTTGCTTCCACCTCGGGTCGGGATCTCGATGCAGGCAAAAAGGTCGGATTCAGCAGGGTTAATATTCAGCATCTCTTAACGTATTCAAAAAGTAGACATCACTCCTAAGTATTGACTTTTTGAACAAAGTTAAGCTCCAAAAAAGATCTATTACTAACGTTAAATGACTGTTAACGTTAAATGACTGTTAACTTGTTAAACAGTTGATGACAATGACAAAACGAACGTTTCTTGCTTTCCAACCGACAGCATCGAGCTTCGACATTTTTGGGCTAATCACTGCAAAGTTTTTGAGTTCAAGCATATGACCAGTACCGAACTGACCGTAAAATTCCATACAAAACAACCGGAGTCATTAACCTCTACATTGTTGTATTTTGAGGCACCTATATTGAATTGAATATAACGTATAAAGATAAATAGATAAATATAGTTATGAAAAGTACCTTTGCAGTATATTGTTTTTACACGTTTATTTCGTCGACCAGTTTAACTCAACTGACTCTATTGAGCTATTGATTTGACATATCATTTCTTTGAATATTAAGAGCCGCATACTTTCAAGCCATCATATATTCTTATTCCTATTTGAACCTGTAGTACCAACTGTACCTGTAATACGGTACCACTGTACCTCTGTAGCTGAGTACCTTTAGCACAGAGTCAAAAGCTAAAATTAATTGTCTGATCTCCTGACTGTGTGAAAGAAGTAGGGGAGGCACGCGTGGTTTGCTATTCCGTCAATCAGTGGCTGACAGAAATGCGTGTTCCGGACGTTAGGCTGGACAGCTGTCTTGTCCATGGACCCTGCGGACGAGGGTCGTCAGACCCGAGAGAGAAGAAATACTGTTGTTTGGTCGGAGAATAGTCGGTCTCAGCTATTTCTGGTCGGGGTATAATCCGGTTCCACGCATTATGCAACCTCAGCTGTGAGTTGTGGCCGTATACCCACTCGGCACGCCTCGTCCATTATCCAACTTACAGAGTCTCGGCTGTCGCTTCGACCGTATAAGTTGCGATATACCGTCACCACTCATGTAACTGCTCATTACATAACTCTATACATTCGTATGTAATAGAGATACGTTACTAATTCTTGGTCGTTCGCTAAAGTACATGAATCAATATAGTCGCTGTAGTAGCACTTGTAGTAGCCAATATAAAGATTCCTTAACTACACGAAATAAATATCAAATATGCAATTGTTTCATTTCATGGAATGCATAACATGGAGCCCAGCTAGGTGAAACAAAGGAGTGATTCTTTTGTAATTACTTTTGTAATTAGGTCCATCACACTTTTAGCAAAGAGCAATACAATAACGAAAGTCCATCAACTGTTTTCGTGTGGCAAATGTACACAAAACAAAACAAAGTGAACATAGTGAATTCCAGGTATCATAGGAGTTCTTATACCCGTGTAAAAGAACTGAAGTAATGTTGAATTTGAAATGTAAAGAATAAAGATGCAAGATGACTTTAGAACTAATTATAGCTTCATTTCAATCATAAATACCTATATGAAATATTGAACTATCAGTGTATGAAATGATTTAAATCAAGCAATCAACTGACCCTGAGACTGAGCGGATTTTTCCGCTGACGGTGGTGCTCTTTCAACAGAGGAACCAGGAGCTTCGGTGGAAGAGGCGGGACCTTTGTTGTTGAAGAGCTTGAAGAGCACAGTCTCGATGGTGACCAGGGTTTCCAGCTTGATCTTCCGGGATGACATGAGCAGGTCCAGCAAGTCATCTATCCGCTTCATCTCAGATGCGGCAGCTCCAGGCTTCTTCTGGGCATTCTTTTCTTTCAGCTTTTGGAGGGGAACAATGTATTTCTTCTGTAGCTCAGCCAGTTTCATCTGTGAAATAAGGTTGAGGGTGATTTTTGTATTGATGGCTAGGAAGGTTCTAAATGATTCCAATTTACTAGAAAATATGCACGAAATCGTGAAAGACGAGATTATGCTACTGTAGTTGAGAACTTACTAAACTCCAGTCACAGAGTGAGATACTTTTCTATTTCTTATCAATTTACTCACGGTGTACATCGTATCATCATCTGGCTGCTGCTCATGTGGCCGAGGCGGTCCGCCCTGCGTGGGATTCTGATTCTGCATGTGAGGTGATCCAACATTCGGTCCTGAGTAGATCTGTCTCCTTGGCACCATGCCCATCGGCACATTGCCTGGCGGCATGCCCTGAACCATTGCTGGATCCATCTGCATGCCGGGGTTCATGTGAGACGGGTGCATCTGATGGATTTGGGGCTGCATCCCCGTCGGGACACCAGGCGGCATCCCGGAGCCACCTTGTTGTGGCTGCTGAGGCGACATGTGCTGTGGCATAGTCCCTCCTCCTAGGCTGGAGTGACCTGACTGACTCACCATTGGTCTGTTTTGCATCTGGGCCTTCTTAGTGCTACAATGAACTAACACCTGTGGCGGGGTATTCATATATCAAAAACTAGTCCAATATATGCAGTATCATTCAGTTGAATTACATTCATTCATGTAGATTTGAGATGGATTATGATATAACCTAATCAATTCGAAATCAATTTAATTACTTTGGCAATAAGGTAAACCATCTATAACATCTACTAACATAATATAAATTCAAAATAAATCTATATTAACGTATAGGAAACCACAAGTGAGCACTTTGTTAGTGTCGTCGCGTTTCTAATATTTGGATTTTGTGCTGCAAAAATACAATTAATAGACTTAAATTTTCGAATTTCGTGTTGCTGTTGCCGTGCTTTAATGGTAGTTCAGTTACCGACAGATTTTCTTGGTTGTCTTCAATTGGTTTTATTTTATTTTAAATGTCATATGTTGACATGTTATTATAATAATCAATAACTGGAGCGTATTTGATCTAAATTTGAATGAAAGCACTGCTAAAGTGCTAAGGCTTCTCAATCGTGAAATTAGTTTTTTATCATACCATAATATCATCCGCACATAAATTCAAATGACGTTTAAGATAATTGGATTTGTGGTCATGTGCGTCGTGTGTATTAGATTTGAGTAAGTTGCTATGGCATGAAGACAACTGCTTTCTTGGCATTTTCTCACCTTAGCACGGTGAGTTTGTGAAATTTTTATTTGTTTTGGATTATGAAATTACTGGGGGTGTGGATGAACATTGTGCTGATTTTGGTTTCTGATTGAACTTCTGATAATAAGTTGCGGAATAAAGAGGAACCATGACTCAAGCCTTGCCATTGAAGCTTCGGAGACCATAGTGAATTGCTTGATTGTGTTCTGTTCTTTATTAGTGTCTACCATACTGATGCATGCCGTAGTTGATGCTGGCCATGACATCTACATTTTACATGTATGATGTACATGTCCATTGTCCATTGTACAAAAAACTCCTGTAAATTCAAAACCTTTGTGTTGGGCAATTGGGTGGAAAATTTTGATAATTTTGTCCTGGCATATCTCATTAAGTAAGAGACTAGTCTTGACAAAATTAACAAGGACGAAAAATGGCAAAAAGTAAGAAAATGAATCATTTCCTTTTGAAGTTAAATGCCACTGCTGTGGGTATGATAGGTATGTGGACTATTGCATGTATATAATATATAGGTATGTTAGTTTTTTGTTTTAAAAAGTATTGTGCTGTGATTCATAAATAAGACCACATTAAGTCGAAGAAGCAATATTATTCCAGTAGCATTGTTATATATAAAACATAGAACAGTTTAGTCATGTTCAATAATTATGGAAGCCTGTAAATTATCTACCATATCTTAAATGTCATAAAATAGTACTTTATGATCACACCTTATGAAAAAATTAGGGTGTGATAAATAATTTGGAATGTGCTATTGTATTAATACTTTTTTTCTATTTGAAAAACTACAGTTTGTTTTCTCAAGTCCGAGTTTTGGTTAGGTTTTAGATATTTTATACTAGCTATCTAAACTGATAATTTTTGATTAACCAATGTCCACTTATGTTTTTATTAGTCATGACAATAACTCTCATGATGTTTATAGGTATTTCATGTAGCAGGATTTTGAAGCCATGCTACATCATCGACGACACCATGTTAATCCGTGAGTAAAACCTAAACATTCGATGTAAATATTTTATAATTTTATGATTTCACAATTTAAAGACACCATTATCTCAGAAAAACAGGTGAAATTGGAGGTATATGTGTCATTTGTAAGCTACTCTAAATATACATAGTCCCAATGTAATCTGAAATAAACAGTATTGCAGAAAACCAAATTTGGCCAATTGTTGCTTGGTAATGCTTTATGCTTAAATAACTTATGAGTTACACTTCATTAATCAGTCACAAAGGGAGCCATCACATATTACATCATCACCGGATGGGAGGAGGGGGTTTCTAAATGATGACAGGGGGAGGGAGGGGTTTGAACAAAGCTGAAATCAGCAAAAATTTTGAAACCTTGGCATCCTTAGGATATCATTTCCATAATATTTTGTTTTGAACTACCCTATTGTATTTCTGCAATATGATATCTATATTCAGAAATTTACTAGGCACATGACAGGCCATATAATGATTAAATGTGGTTCATCTGAAACAAGAAGAGCCATTTTATCTCAAACAACTCCAACAAGATAAGACATACCACTCCAACCTGTTTGATAATTTATTTCCCTGCTTTGATCCAAAATTGTTTTCGGTGATTATGAGGGGGGTTTCGTCAATGCTGATGTCAGCAAGGGGGAGGGGGTCAGCCAATGAAGACAGATGCTGACAGATGGGGAGGGGGACAAAATGACTGAAAAAATGCTGGCGTAATATGTAACAGCTTCCTAATTGCTTATACTACATATTATGTCATAATTATGTCATGGAAACATGCCAAAAATAGGGTGTGCATGTGGAAAAATGGTAATTTGCTTCAGCAGCACATTGTGAAGATTAATTCTTCAGAAAAAACGATGAATTATTGTTATTAATACTTTTATAAAGACTTGGACTAAATATCAGATAAAATACCTTTGCTACATTTTGTAAGTAGTCTTCTAAAGTCCGACTCTTCTCCATGAGCTGGTTTTCAATGTCTTCAACATTTTCACTTTCTGCATTTCCACAGCTCTGTAGAGCTGCACGAAGTTTCATTATGTTCTGCTGCCTCATCTCCTTCTTAGCCCAGGATTTCTTGGAATGCATTCTGTATTCTATTTCTGATAAGACAATACGATTAAATGTGAGCAAACATTGGAACGATTTCTATTCAACTTTGCTGCATAAACCTACTCCATTAAAGCATTTCAATGTTTTATGAGAACAAACAGTTATGAGAACAAACAGTGGAAGAATTTAAATATCTTTTTTGATGTTAATCAATTAATTGACATACTGATTACTGAGGGCTAGCTACCTCTGAGATCAGTGTCTGAAATTTCCACAAAACAGCCATTTGTACATGGGGCAGCACGATTGGAAATTCCAGAATGATTCTCATTTCTCAAGGTTGTGACACCTCCTGTATAAGGGGCCATCAATAAAGGGGGGAGTGTCACTGTCCCGATTGTCCCAAATGTCCCTGTCCCAATTTACCTTTTTTGAGTTTGGGACTGGTTCTGGGACAATTGGGACAACTGGGACATTCGAGACAATTGGGACAAACAAAAAGTCAAAAAAATCAGTCATTTATCATTTTTACATGGATCCAAGTTTTCCTATCATTGAAATGAAAGTTATACATTCAATTGCCACTATGTAACAAGCTGTGAGCCCCAGTTGTCTCTCTATCTTTTGTCCCAATTTTCCCATTTATCCCAATTTTTCCAGTCCCAATTCCCATTAAGAGTCCCATTTTTCTCTGTCTCATTTGTCCTAATTGTCCCAAATGTCCCATTTGTCCCAATTTTCCCAATCTGTATTCACTTTTAGAGTCCCAATTGTTCCATTTTCTCTGTCCCAATTGTCCCATTTGTCCGAATTGTCCCTGTCCCAATCCATTTTTCTTGAGTTTGGGACAATTGGGACTGTGACATCCCCCCCAATAAAGGATTTCTGCAAAATTTTGGCTATATTAAGATATTAGAACCCTCTCTCCCCCTTGTCTACAAACATGTTTAGCAGATGCCTGATGGTGTCTGCTAAACAAGCCTGGGTGCTTTTCCCCCGGTGTGTTGCACTGCCACACTGAAGATACCTTGCACAGTGTCCATGTTGCACACTGCGGGAGGGTATCATTACCCAGGCATGTGTGGCATGACGCGCAGCGCCCCAATGGGTTGGGACAAGTGAGTGGAGTTTAATTGTTAAAATTGGGAAATTATAGGGAAAAAGAAATGAATTATCTTGTTTTGTACTTTAATTGTATTGTAATTTTGATAAAAAATAAAGTTCTTTCTCTAAAAAATTCTTTCTCTAAACATTTGCAACCAGAAATACCCCCCTCCTATGGTGGCCGAGGTGGCTCACTTGAAAATAATTTTTCATGTTTTTGAAAAAGTGAGCCATTTCGGCCACCGTGGCAAACTGGCTCACCTATATTTTCCAACTTTGATGCAAAATTTAACTGCCAATTTTAATCCAGAAAAGACAAAATTCGGCATGTATCTGAATCGCTCTGCATCAAGTCAACGCAGCAAACAATTTCATAGCTGTCCGATTCCTGAATGTTATTCATTTGTAAATCGCTTAGGATGGCCGAGCTGCAATTTATCCAGCTGGCAATTATTGATGAAATTAGCTATGGCAAAAGCTCCCTCAGTCTTTGATTTCAATTGAGCACCTTTTCTTGAAAACAACCATTAATTAAGTGGTAAGATTGCAAGAATAATCAAATAAATTTTAATTGGGCTGGCAAGTTGGGGACTGGGAGAGCCAATGTATCATAATCGGTCAGATGTCCAATTTTATTCACTTCATACGTGTTACCATGGTCCATGATGCTAATTGTTATGTCTTTTTGTAATTTTTCATGCCAACACTCGTCTAAATACAGTTCTCCTGCTATGCCTATGTTCTTACCTCATGTACCAACTATCAGTTGTATAATGACACCCCTAAGAATCTCACTCTGACACTAATGTAGACTGGTGGAATATAGACAGTTGGTATCAAGTTGGAAAGTACAAAGTGCTAATTTCAAGCCTTAATTTACGTCCCAACTTCCAACTAGACACCAGTCGACAGTCCATACCTGACAGCAGTGTACGATCCTCACTGGACTCAACGTTCCACCCTTTTTTATTTTGTGGAACCATTTTTTGTTGACGATTTTTGGCCGTTTTTTGAAATGGTACCATTTTTGATTGATGATTTTCGACCCTTTCTGAAATGGTACCATTTTTGTTGATGATTTTCGACCCTTTTCTGAAATGGTACCATTTTTTGTTGATGATTTTCAACCCTTTTCTGAAATGGTACCATTTTTTGTTGATGATTTTCAACCCTTTTCTGAAATGGTACCATTTTTTTTTTATGATTTTCGACCCTTTTCTAGAATGGTACCATTTTTTTAGAGATTTTTGGCTTCACTTTTCTTCCTTTCTTCGCTTCTTAGTTTAAATCCGCATTTAAAATCGAGCAAGGATTGCCAGAATTACACATTTTCACCACAATAGAGCCATTTTTGTCTGAAATTTTGATTATTTTGGAAATGGTACCTGGAAAATTAAACCCCCATAAACCCCCAAGTGGATATCAAAAAAGGCAAATGGGGGTTAAATTTTTGGGGGTTTATGGGGGTTGCCCCCCCCCAAATTAGCTGCTTCCTAACTGTTCTATACAAAGTGGGTCTATTCTCTACAGAGTGGGTCTGTTCTCTACGAAGTGGGTCTGTTCTCTACAGATTGGGTCTGTTCAACGTAGGTCTGACACGTAGAATATGGGTCATTGAATTAGGGTCAATGAATGTGGGTCTGTGCCATTGAACTCGGTCCTAATTCTGTATCGCTGAATATGGGTGATTAGGACCAAATGTGGGTCTGTTGAAAATGAGTCTGTGCTATTGAATGTGGGTCTGCGCCGTAAGCCGTTGGATGTGGGTCTGTGATATTGAACGCGGGTCTGTGCCGTTGGATATGGATTTGTGCCGATAAATGTGGGTCTGTGCCGTTGAGAATGGGTTCGATGAGATAAATGTGGGTCTGACATGTAGAATTTGGGTCTGACGAGATAAATTTGGGTCTGACGAGTTATTAAATGTGGGTCTGTTGAACTTGGGTCTGTGCCGTTGAATGGGGATCTGACGATCTAAATGTGGATTGTGGGTATGTTGAAATTGGGACTGACACATAGAATATGGGTCTGCGCCGATGAATGTGGGTCAGTGCCATTGAATTTGGGTCTCTGCCGCTGTATTTAGGTCTGTGCTGTTGATTGTGGGTCCACAAGTAAAAATTAATGTGGGTCTGTTGAACGTGGGTCTGTTGAACGTGGGTCTGTGCTGGAGATCTGACGATTTAAATGTGGATTGTGGGTCTGTTGAATGTGGATATGACACATGAACGGAACCTCTCGGCTTCAGTTCCTTGTTTAACATGCCGTTCAGCAACTCATAACACACCCCTTTTCACTCGTAACACACCCCTCTCCACTCACAACTCACCCCGATCAACACATAACCCACCCAATCAACTCATAACCCGTCCAATCAGCTCGTGGCCCGCCCCAATCAACTCATAACAGTGTTATGAGTTGATTGGAGTGGGTTGTGGGTTGGTTGGGTGGGTTATGAATATGAGTCGATTGGAGTGTGTTATGATAACACACCCCAATTGGCTCGTGACCCGCCCCAATCAACATATATGCATAACCCACCCAAATCAACACATAACCCTTCTCAATCAACTCATAACACACCCCTCTCAACTCATAGCCCACCCAAATCAACTGATAACCCACCCCTTTCCACTCATAACCCACCCGAGTCAACTGATAACCAACCCCAATCCCCTCATAACCCACCCCAATGAACTCATAACCCACCCCTTTCCACTCATAACCCACCCCAATCAACCCATAACCCGCCCCATAACACACACCTTTCCACACACCTTTCCACTCATATCCACCCAAATCAACACATAACCCTCCTCAATCAACTCATAACACACCCCTCTCAACTCATAGCCCACCAAAATCAACTGATAACCCACCCCAATCCCCTCATAACCCACCCCAATGAACTCATAACCCACCCCTTTCCACTCATAACCCACTCGAATCAACTCATAACCCGCCCCTTTCCACTTGTAACCCACCCCAATCAACCCATAACCCGCCCCTCTCCACTCATAACCCACCCCTCTTCACTCGTAACACACACCTTTCTACTCATAACCCACCCTCTTAACTTATAACCCACACCTGAACAACCCTCCCGTACTTCCAGAGAAACCCATTGGCTGCCAGAGAAACCCCCCTGGCTCTTCAAGCAGCCTTTTCCCTAACTTTTCGAGCATTTCCCTTGATTTTTAAACAATATCACAACTTTTGGACCTTTTCCCAATGTTAAGGGAATCCCTCATTTCGGCATACGGCTCATTGATCGCTTTTATCGACCAGGCCGGGTGGCAGTCATGCAAAGGATAGAGGCCCGAAAGTCGTGCTCTCATGAATTGGCAGAGCTACTAGACTGCCGTGGATATCCAGAGATGAGGGTAGAGAGCCAGATCTGGACCACACATCTCTGTCAGACTGCCGACGCCCCAAAGCTTCAACTGTATAGCAAGTATTGGCTTCCTAGAAATACTGATGTCTGCGATATCAGGTCTTACTAAGGGTATGAACTTTCCAGGATACCTGTTCTTATGAACTGCCATCAGGGACATAGAGTATAGATACATGTTCTGAAACTGAAAGACTGGTCTCAGGTAATCAGGGACAACTGGTCTGACCGCTGAGGTACTGAAGTACTGGTGTCAGGGATACCAGGTCTTACTCTCTGGTATCGAGGATTTCAGGCTTCACATACTGATGAACTGATGTGGCCAGTCAAGTATAGAAGTATGCCAAGTCTGGCATAGTAATGTCAAGGATACCTGGTTTGACAGCTGATAAATGACTTTCTCGTGGACTGGTGTCGGGGATGCAGGTCTGCACAACTGTAGAGGACGACAGGTGTGATCTGATGACAGGTGTGATCTGATATACCTACTCAGTAGCACCTTCCTGAGCTGAGATATAGTTTGAAGTGGATCAATTTCGGCGAGATATAGTATGAGGTGTTTCGATTTTTGTGATTTTTTGTTCTCAATATGGGAATTTTGAAAAAATATTGCTCAGATACAATGTTATAGCTAAAACTTGATTTTTCGTAAACTCAGTATTTCCTTGTGTTTCAACAGTTTGTTATTAACAATAAACATATTCAAGCATATTTAGAATCTTCGTAAAGCATTTATCTACCAGAGGAAAAAAGAATTTTGAAAAAATATCGATCCGTTCTTAAGTTATAGCCAAAACAGTGTACACAGGAATATTGTAAGTATTTATTTCGATGGTCGTCGAGCGCAGCTGACGACCAGCGAGCGTAGAATGAGATTTTACCTGTAATTGTATTGTGGTCGTCGAGCGTGGCGACCACCAATATCGAGCGTAGCTATTTCAGCTTTTTTCTGACGACCAGCACATTTTAGAGCTACGTGTGCCGTTATCATTTGAACTATCATTTGAACGAGACTACTTTGAAGTTTCTCCACATGCCTTAACTGGTCAGTTAAGGCAAAAAAAGGGCTGAGGCCTGCAACGGCTTGAAACAACATAATGACCGGTTCAGTGAAGTAGTTTGAGGCCCCCTAAGTCCAAATCCGACGAGACCTATTTTTGTTAGGTGGTGCATCATGGCGCAATTGCGCCATTTTGGCGCCATGGCGCCCAAAATACTAACTTTTGATAGGAAGGTCGTAGAGACTTCTACTTGGGCTCAAACGAACCGCAATAGCCATGTTTATATACGACTTGTTAATAAACATATATGCCCTAAAATGCTCACAAGCTGAGTTATGGGCCAAAAACTGTTTTGAGGCTATGCGCAAGCTAAAATTTGGCGATTTTTCATAACTTGGGCCAGAAACGTCGTAGAGACTTCGTTGATAGCTCAAAAGAATCGCAATTGCCATGTTTATATACGACTTGTTAATAAACATTTATGCTCTAAACCGTTTACTTTTCGAGTTATGAAGCAAAAGCCGTTTTTGGGGGATGCGCATGAAGGACAAAATGTCAATTGTCATATATAATGGTACAAGCACACCAACCAAAAACTGCTTTTCATTCAATTCTTATGTTCGGTTTATACATGTCTCGTCATTAATGGGTTCAAATGGGAAAAACTGGGACTTAGATCTAGATTAGAGTCAGAAGATGATTTCCCCCAAACCGGGATGTAAGTTGTTTTTGGCATCTTGACGGGGCATAAAAGCATAAATTGGTCCAGAATTGGTTCAAATCTTGAAAAGTTGTAAAATTGCTGATTCCCTGCCATTTTGGTCGATGTTGGTGGTTTGCTGCAATCCATTCCATAACATTCATGTTAGAATCTAATTTCCACCAATAAAATAGGACATAGGTAATAAGAAGAACATGAGAATTGGTCTGATCGAAAAATATCAATGAACCCCAGATCTGATATACTGATGTAGGCATTAGAAATAAGAGATACGTCTTGGTTTTATGTTCTGATTATATGTCTTTTGTCTTCAGGATACCTGGTCTGGCGTAATTAATCAAAAGGTTTCAAATAGCTGTGGTAAAGTTATTTTTCCGACCTACTGTGTCACGGCACTTTCAGCAGTCAGCACAGTGTTATGGTCGTGGTGTCAGGAAACCATATAATTAGCTTGATAAAGCCAATAACTCAGTCATGCTATGCGTCCTTAATACGAACACGCCAGATTGCGTAACAATACGCAGGTCTGAAACCAGAACGTTTCACTGAGTATCTCTGACATCAGGACGTGACACTCCATGTATAGTCCAGGCGAATATTGCCAATGACCCGAGACTACCACCTAGCAAGCTTAAAATTGGTAGTTATGTTCCTCATAGTGTCCTTATTTACCAACAAAAAGTTTACCAACGGATCTGTGTCGGAAGTGGTCGAAATGGGCCACGCCCTTTTTTGACCGTGGGAATTTTTGGCAAAAATTCGAATTCTAAGATTCTGAGGTTTAAAGACAAGATTATACACTAAGACCACTTATTTTTGCAGGAGAAAAACGATGCAAGTGTTTATTTTCGTCTAGAACCCTCGTGGAGGCCAGTTATGAGCCACGCCCATATTCGACCGTGGGAATTTTGGGCAAAAATTGAAATTTTTGCTATCCATATTCCATAAGTAAGATCATAAATTAAACCCACAAATTTTTGCACGAGAAAAACGATGCAAGTGTTTCTTTTTGCCTAGAACCCTCGCGGAGGCCAGTTATGGACCACACCCATTTTCGACTGTGGGAATTTCGGGCAAAAATTGAAATTTGCTATTCATATTTCATAAGCAAGATCATGCTATAGACCCTTATTTTTGCACAGAAAAAAACGATGTAACTTATCTTCAAGCTATCAAGTGAATTCAGGATTGAAACGTCTGATGGTAGGGTATTCTAAAGCCTCATTTGTTATCCAATATCCAATAGAGCAATGAACTGTCATGGTCACTGGGCTTGGTGTTTATCTGTGGGATGAGTGCCTTGATCCCAAGCTGAGGATGGTGCTTAAACTGCATCTCGACGTCATTTGGGGCTTGGCTGTAAGTAAAAATCTCCCAAACTTGGATGGT
>WFMF01000655.1:0-77975 GCA_011033025.1 Beroe forskalii | reverse complement strand
TGCCCTTATATGTGGTGTTATGAGACCAAATTATTTCAACTTCTGATGGTCATAGAGACTTCGGAATTGATTCAGGATGTCCATCTCATCGAGGCGAACAACTTTTTCATTGAAAACTTTTTTGTCAGATAATTAGTTAATTGGCCAATTAGCTAATTGGGTAATTTTCAAAAATTTGAAAAAAAAATTTTTGGCTTAAAATGATCCCAATCACATGAAACGTGGAAAAAAGTGTTTTTTCGAGAATATTTTGAAAATTTTTTACTTGAAAAAATTTCGGGACTTAGAAAAAATTTTGAGCGAAAAAATTGAAACTAATTCATTTTTGCGCCCTTAAGCTTCGTCCAACAATGTTTGGCAGCTCAACGTCACGTTGGCTGCTTTTTGCTGGTTTGACAGAATATTTTTACAGACCCTACTGCAAGTGGGCTCTCTTCAGAATTGGTTTTAGAGCCAAGATTGCCACTGTTGACAAGCAGCTGCTATCCCCTGTTCGTGACAACTCCAACCATGGTGCTCGGCCAGCTGCTTCCACCGTCTTCATACGATAGCAGGAGCTATAATGGGATGCTATAACAACTGAACTCCCCATATTAGAAGCGCATAGCTGCTGATGTAGGCTTTCCATTATCGGTAACAAATTTTTTATCTAGATAAACCGATAATTATTTCGGTTTTATCTAGATAAAATTTTTATCTAGATAAAATCTATCAGTTTTTAAAACCTTTGTTTGCCACTGTCAGTCTGGTTACTTTCGCTGAATATACATACGTCAGTCTTATATCATGGTGATTGTTGATACACCCGACTGGCGTTGAGGAAAGGGAGGCTGTTGTTAGCGATAAAACTACGTCTGAAATTGTCAATGATACGTAATAGTGGTGCCAAAGGCGCTTACAATTGGTTTCAGAGTTCATTCAGGTTGATATCATTGATTTGTCAGTGTTAGCCTGATGCCATTATTCCGTCACAGCGGTATTAGGAATACTATACAGCAGACTAGGTCAGAGATGCGTCCGAAAGGTATCAATCATGCATCAGATTGGTGTCGGTGATACGTCAGACGGGTGTCAGTGATATGGCAGACTGGTGTCAGTGATACGGCAGACTGGTGTCACTGACAGTGATACGGCTGACTGGTGTCAGCGATACAGCAGATTGGTGTCAGTGATACGGCAGACTGGTGTCAGTGATATTGATGAGGCAGACTGGTGTCAGTGATGAAGCAAACTGGTGTCAGTGATACGGCGGACTGGTGTCAGTGATACGGCAGACTGGTGTCAGTGATACGTCATACGGCAGACTGGTGTCAGTCATCTAGCAGATTGTTACTTTGTTCTAGTGTCAGTAATACGTCTTGCCAGTTTCAATGATAAATATCTGACTTGTGTCCGTGACACGACAGAATAGTGTCACTGGTGCCTACCAAACGACCGGTTACCTTTTCTCAATAAATCCGGTTACGGTTTCGGTTTCGGTTCGCTGAAAACGACGGTTAACCGGTTTTTCGGTTTCGGTTCGGTTAACCGACCGATTTCACCAAACGGTTATTTGCGAAATCAAAATATTCGGTTACGGTTTCGGTTTCGGTTGGCTGAAAACGCCCGGTTAACCGGTATTTCGGTTTCGGTTCGGTTAACCGGTCGTTTCCTACTGGTGCCAGATTTGTGTCGGTATCCGTTATCCACTAAACAAGTGTCAGTGATGCATCAGGATAGTTCAACTATACATCAAATAGGTGTCTGTGGTATGTCAGACTGGTGTTGGTGATTGGTCAGAAAGGTACCAATGACATATGCTTGATCGGTGGCAGTGATCTTTCAGACTGGTGAAAGTTGAAACCAGTCCGAAAGTGAGAGTTTTTTATGAAGTTTTTCAATTTTACTAGCATTTTTCAACGCAAGCTTTTTTGCTATTTTATCTAGATAAAAATAATTTTTATCTAGATAAACCGATAATTTATTTTGACGAATTATCGGAGATAATTATCGGTTTCGATTATCGGACCTGAAGCCATGGCCAAGATGTGCTGCCTCCCCTCTTCTCTTGCAGCGATACTTAAATAGTCAGATGGACCCACCCAGCTGCCCTGCAAGGAGAACCCCTGGGGTGGGCGACATTTCATCTCAGGACACTACATCTCCCTGTCCAGACCCTAACCATAACCTTAACCCAAACCCTAACCTAGACCCTTACCTTTGCATAGTAATAGAGCTGACATATTGTGAGATAAAGTGTCCTGAGATGAAGTGTCGTGAAATGAAATGTCTGTTCCCCAACTCCTGTTCTCCCCGAGACTTGGAACACCCATCATCCTTATCATGTTCTATCTCTCAAAGCAACCAGTGCCTCCTGCTGTGGGATTCTGTCCACACTGAACAGACACCTTAATGCTACTGCCATGGTGAAATACAGTTACAATCATTGGATCATGGATCACACCTGAAAGCGCAAGTCCGCAACCAACCTCGATCAGCACCTCTTCACGACTTCACCATCCATGACTTTCTCCCAGACAAATTGCCATTCCTTCTTCTACGGACTCCTCACTCCGTCCTGGCGAGACCAAGACCCTCTTCAAGCAACAATTTGGGAAAGTTGACACCTAGGGTCTCTAAATAAACCCTCCTCCATCTTCCTGGACTACGAGCTGACATTCCGTAATGCTTTTGGCCTTGTACCACCAGGGATTGCAACTTCCCCTTTAATAAGCATTCCCCCTTCAAGCCTTTCTGCCGAGCTGAACTTCTGGATGAGTAGATACCCTGATACCAGACCTGTAGCCTGGGTAGGGCCCTGAACACTGCACAGTGAGCAAGCTCTGTCGTGATTTTGGGAAGCAGTCCCGGAAAATTTTTGAAAAAAGGGGATTTTAGACATTTTTATATTAAGTTAAAAAAGAAAAAATTGTTTTTCTTCCTGAACTACGAACTGGCAATACGAAATGGTCTGGCCTTCCACCAGGGGATGTAAGTTCCACTTCAGCATTACCTTGTATTTGGGCCAAAGGTCGTTAACTTGGACAATGACCATACCAAATCCAAACTATGGTCATCTAACCAAGTGACCAACCACAGTACGCTATGGTGGAAAATTTTATATTTAAGTTTCACTCACTAAGATTTATTTATTGATTTTCAATGAGCACTGTACTGCGAGACTTTCAGAACAGTTTCAGTCAGTATGGGAGCTAAGATGCCATTTGTTGATCAATAATTGATACCATGGCCAGTGGCCGAGCTTACATTAATAAAGCTTTGATAACGTGCCGTTAGAAGTAGTGTATTCATACAACAAACTTTGGCGAAATTGCTATTGTCATGAATATTTAACTCCTTTTTGCGTCAAAAACTGTGTTGATATGATCAATTCAAATTGATTTTATCATTCATTTTTCACCTAAATCACGTCCTAACCCTAACCAATGTCTACAAGGAGAAGGGACTTGAGCCGAGCGTCCTCCACACTCGGCATCGCCCACTTTAACGATCAAGGAATTTGCTCCAAGCCCTGAGCTCTGATTGGTGTGTTCTCAATCTGGTATCTACCAGGTACGTAGGCAAGGGGAGGGCCATGGGGGCTGCCCGCTGCCCTCCCCCCCCCCCCTCAGAACAATGAAAACATCCCAAAATTAGGATGAAACTATGATATTTTGTGGGTGTGAGTGATTACGAATGCGCGAGTGGTAAACTTAATATAAAAACTGTCTAAAATCCCCTTTTTCAAAAAATTTTCTGGGACTGCTTCCAAAATCCTGCCAGAGCTTGCTCACTATGCAGTGTTCAGGGGCCCTACCCAGACTACAGGCCTGGCATCAGGTTATCTACTCATCCAGAAGTTCAGCACGGCAGATAGGCTTGAAGGGGAAGTGCTTAAAGTGGGAGTTGCAATCCCTGGTGGTACAAGGCCAAAGCATTACGGAATGTCAGCTCATAGTCCAGGAACATGGAGGAGCTACTTTAAGAGGGTTGTGGTCTAGCCAGGACGGGGTAATTAGGAGTCCTTAGAAGAAGGAATGGCATTTTGTCCTGGATGAAGTCATGGACGGAGAAAAGCTGCTTTTCGTAGTTGGGTGAGGACTTGCAGGTGTCATCCATCATCCAGTGATTGTATTCCACCATGGCAGCAGCATTAAGGTGTCTGTTCAGTGTTCAGTGTGGGCGGAATCCCACAGCAGGAGGCACTGGTTGTTGTGAGAGATAGAACATAATAAGGATGATGGGTGTTCCAAGTCTCGAGGACAAAAAAGGTTCTCCTTGCAGGGCAGCTGGGTGGGTCCATCTGACTATTTAAGTATCGCAGCAAGAGAAGAGGGGAGGCAGCACATCTTGGCCACGGCTTCAGGTGGTGGCATCAGCAGCTATGCGCTTATAATATGGGGAGTTCAGTTTTCCATTATAGCTACTGCTACGGCATGAAGATGGTGGAGGCAGCTCTCCGAGCACCATGGTTGGAGTTGTCACGAAGGGGTGATATCAGCTGCTTGTCAACAGTGGCGATCTTGGCTCTGCAACCAATTCTGAAGAGAGCCCACTTGCAGTAGGGTCTGTAAAAATATTCTGTCAAACCAGCAAAAAGCAACCACCGTGACTTTGAGCTGCCAAACATTGTTGGACAAAGTTTAAGGATGCAAAAATGAAAATTTCAATTTTTTCGCTCGAAATTTTTCTAAGTCCCGAAATTTTTTAAAGTGAAAAATTTTCAAAATATTCTCGAAAAACACTTTTTCCACGTTTCATGTGATTGGGATCATTTTTAAGCCAAAAATTTTTTTTCGAATTTTTGAAAATTACCCAATTAGCTAATTGGTCAATTAACTAATTATCTGACAAAAAAGTTGTCACGAAAAGTTGTTCGCCCTCGATGAGATGGACATCCTGAATCAATTCCAGTCTCTATGACCATCAGAAGTTGAAATAATTTGGTCTCATAACACCACATAAGGGCAAAAATGGGCGGCCGTACACCCCCCAGGACGTCGATTCACATAATGTTACCCCCTAGGATTTCTTTATTATGCTTAAAACTAACGAAAACCGTCGAGAAACTGCCTCGACAATGAAAAGTACACTGCACAGCCCTCAGCTACTGGAGTAGTATTGAAAAATACGTTTGCCAGCGCCTATTATATAAAAATACAGTGAATTGCGAAAATCGCGATTTTCGAGTCGCGCTTTCAACCTGTTAATTTGATCTGTTTGTCACGAAAATTTGTACAGACATAGTCCTCGACACGAATCACAAACCCTGAAAATTTCATGAAAATCGACCGAGTCGTTTTCTCACAATAAATTATCAAAAAAACGCCATTTCGCCAAAAATTAGAACATGGACTACGACTCGATGATAAAAATTGTGTTTGAGTGTTCGAGAACTATAAAGATAGAATTATAATCTCAACGGCATATGAAACTTCAGAATGATGCGTGCATTAGGGGGCTATTTGAAATTTTAAAATGACAATTCCTTAAGTTAATTGGCCACCAAAGTACTATCGCGTATATCTCAAAAGTAAAATGATAACGTCTTAATTCCAACGGAATTATTAACTTACGTCGAAACTGATTTATTCGTTTCATTTAAGTACCGGTTACCAACCGCTTAATTGGGGTAATGGCCGAATTAAAGCAATTATCTCGTATAACTCAAAAGTAAAATGATAGCGTCCTAATTCTAACGGCATTATTAACTTACGTCGTCGAAAAACCACAATTTATTTGTTTCATCTAAATACCAGGCCATAACCGCTTAATTAGTTAATTGGCCAATTAAAGTAATTATCGTGCTCATATCTCAACAAGTAAATATGATAGCGACTTAATTCTAACGGCATCATTAACTAAAAGCCAAAATTGATTTGAACGTTTGGTTTAAGAACCGGTTGCTTAATCAGTTAATTGGCCAATTAAAGTAATTATCGCCTATAACTCAAAAAAGTAAGATTGATAGGGAGTTAATTCCAACGGCATCAGTAACTAAATCCAAAATTACGAGATGCACGTTTAATTTAGTACCAGCGTTGCCGCCGCTTAATTAGTTAATTGACCAATTAAATTAATTATCGCCTATGTAACTCAAAAAGCAAGAATGATAGCGACTTAAATCTAACGGCATCAGTAACTTACGTCGTAATTACGATTTATTCGTTCAATTTAGTACCGGTTTCCAACCGCTTAATTAAGTAATTGGTCAATTAAAGTAATTATCGCCTATAACTCAAAAAGTAAGAATGATAGCGGCTTCATTCCAGCGGCATCATTTACTTCAACTGATAGCGTAAGTTATATGCCAAAAAAGAGTGATATGGATAGCCAAAAACAATTGAAAATTGTTTGGGTTTCGCAGCCACTTAGTACCAAAAATTATACGACTAAAAATATTGATATGACTTTTAATCGCAGCCCGTCCGTGGCGGTGTGCTTTGGTTACTAAGAAACGAGCAGAACTTAACATTCAACATCTCACTGCCATACCTCTTTAAATTAGCTACTGAGTTAACGCGTAAAGCAAATACCTATAATTTTTAGCATTCTATTAAGTCTGATTTCACGTGAAAGGGCTTGAGAGCATGCTAAAATTAATCGGCATACGTTCATTTGATGATTTAAATCGCCAAATTTTGCAGCGACTTTGAGGGTCATAAAAAATTTAAAAAATTAGTTCAATACTTTGATTCTTGTAGATGATTTTAAGCCGTGGAAACATGTTGTCACACTTATTATGGTGGCAAAAAGCGTGGTGTTTGAAAATGGTGAAGAGCATCTGAGAGCTTTGAAACCTATCTTAAACGATTCCTCGTCAAATTTAAACTTTAGATTTGGACCCCTCTCGAGGAATGCGTATACCAAAATCTCGAGATATCCTCCCCTCGAACGTAACCTTGCCAGGACGGCAGGACACTATACTAAAAAGAAATAGTTGGGAATATTTCCGTCCTGGCAAGGACGGCAACCCCCTCACAGTAAAAAAAACAAAAAACAAAAACAAAAAAAAACAAAAAAACTTGCGTTTGAAAATGGTGAAGGAAGCATCTGAGAGCTTTGAAACGTAGGAGTCGACCCCTCTCGAGTGAATGCGTATACCAAAATCTCGAGATATCCTCCCCTCGAACGTAACCTTGCCAGGACACTATACTTAAAAGAAATAGTTGGGAATATTTATCAGGGCGCTGGCAAGCGCCCGCAGCCACGGAAAATTCCCTCCGAGGGCATCTGCCCGAAGGGCAGATGCCCTCGGCCCGAAGGGCCGAGGGCAGCCGAACAGGCCAGCAGTCCCGGCCCGAAGGGCCGGGACTGCTGGCCACACACTCCATACAAGCCAGTAAAACCAGTATGAAGTCCTAAAAGTGGTAACGGAACTGTTTTTCAAGTATTGAAAAATACGTTTGCCAGCGCCTATTATATAAAAATACAGTGAATCGCGAAAATCGCGATTTTTGAGTCGCGTTTTTAACATGTTCTTTAAATTTGTTGATCATGAAATTTTGTACAGGCGTAGTCCATAACATGAATAACAAACCCTGAAAATTTTATGAAAATCGACCGCGTCGTTTTCTCACAATAAATTACCAAAAAAACGCTATTTTATCAAAAATTAGAACATGGACTACGACCCGACTCGATGATAAAAATAGTGTTTGAGTGTTCTCGAGAACCATAATAGATAGAACCATAATCTAAACGGCATATGAAACTTACAAATGGTGTGCGTGCATTAGGCCATATAAAATTATAAAATGACAAGTCCTTAATTGGTTAATTGGCCAATTAAAGTGATTATCGCGTATAACTCCAAAAGTAAAAATATTAGCGTCTCAATTCTAACGGCATCATTAACTTAAGCCAAATCTACGATTTATTCGTTTGATCCAAGTTCGGGTTGCCAACCGCTTAATTAATTAATTGGCCAATTAAAGTCATTATCGCGTATAACTCCAAAAGTAAAAATGTTAGCGTCTCAATTCTAACGGCACCATAAACTGAAGCCAAAATTACTATTCGTACGTTCAATTTAAGCACCGGTTACCAACCGCTTAATTAGTTAATTGGCCAATTAAAGTTATTATCGCTTATATCTCAAGAAGTAAAAATGATAGCGACTAAATTCTAACGGCATCATTAACTAAAGACAAAATTACGATTTGCACGTTTGATTTAGTACCGGTTGCCAACCGCTTAATTAGTTAATTGGCCAATTAAATTAATTATCGTTTATAACTCAAGAAATAAAAATGATAGCGACTTTATTTTAACGGCATCATTAACTTAAGCCAAAACTACGATTAATTCGTTTAGTTGAAGTAGCGGTTGCCAACTGCTTAATTAATTAATTGACCAATTAAAGTAATTATCGCTTATAACTCAAGAAGTAAAAATAAAAGCGACTTAATTCCAACGGTATCATTAACTTGAACTGATTGCGTAATTTTTATGCCAAAAAAGAGTGATGTGGATAGCCAAAAACAATTGAAAATTGTTTGGGTTTCGCAGCCACTCCAGTTTCAAAAATTATACGATTAAAACTATTGATATGACTTTTAATCGCAGCCCGTCCGTGGCGGTGTGCTTTAGTTACTAAGAAATGAGCAGAACTTAACATTCAATTTCAACATCTCACTGCCATTTGAATCATACCTCCTTCAATTAACTAATAAAGCGTGAGATAACGCGAAAAGCAAGTACCACTACTTTGATAATGCATGATTTTAAGTCGATAGGAAACACACCGTCACACGTATTATGGTTAGCAGGTTGGTGTGACAGCATCACGATTGTGAAGATGTTCGAAAAAAATGAAGTGGAAAGTTTGCACGAGTGTACAATAAGTTCACATCATATGCGTGGCCAAGATATTTCTTCGTTACCAAAGCACACCGCCACGGACGGGCTGCGATTAAAAGTCATATCAATATTTTGAATCGTATAATTTTTGAAACTGGAGTGGCTGCGAAACCCAAACAATTTTCAATTGTTTTTGGCTATCCTATACTTATATGGTATAGCTGATAATTTAGGACCAAATTTGAATCGCTGAGATCTCGAGAACCACAAATGGTAGAGCCTTGATCGAGGGCGGGTTTTTTTCAGCTAAGATGGGAGAATGTAATAGGCTATGTAGGAAGTTTCGCGGATCGATTTTTTTGCTGTTATGACGTCATCAAAATCGATGAAATCACGATTTTTAGCGAAAAACGTAATTTTGGACCACTTTGAAGCACTGTATCTGAAAAGTTTTCTACCGCGTCATGTTTTCCCGACTTATGTAGCATCTAGACCTCGAGATTTAGCCACAAAAGAAGTTTCATGGTGATTGGTGAAAAAATGAGGTCGTGGGAGGCCTCCAAAAATCGAGGATCCTTACTATGCCAAAATATGGTGACTTTGAGCATCTATATCTCAGCTCACGAACATTGCTCCATCTTTTCCAGGCGTATCAATGTTCTTTCTCAGGCAAATATCTAGGGTAAAACGTTTCAAGTCGTCCCGATTTAAGGGGAAGGTGTGGTGGCCCCTCAAAAACGTAAATTTGAGCCGCGCGAAAAAGTCGAAAATTTGGCTAAGTCCAATTTCAGGCCGAGTTTCAAAAGTGCAGGGCTGTTGTGCTATACGATAGTGACTGAATCAACATTTTGATTTACTTGGTACTCGAATAGAACAAGAAATGGCCCATGGAAATGAAGTGCACGTGAGTTCACGTGGACGTTTTGTAGAAATTAGGCAAATTTGAAATTTGAGTCTTAAGACCGAATTTTCGACTTCATTTGATGGAAACAAGTCACAATGCAATAGACAAACATGATTCCAGGTCCATATGACAAATTTTGCACGTGAGTTCACGTGGACGTTTTGTAGAAATTAGGGAAATTGCTATTTCAACGATTTTAACAAATGATTTCTATTTCAAACGCTTAATAACGTATGTTTAGATCATAATAACCTCTTACAATTAAAAAACGGCGCCCCTGTGACTCTGTGAGGGGGTTGCTATGACGACCGCTTGCGGTTTTGTCTGTGGGATAATAATAATAATAATAAGATAATTTGTGACCCAATTTAAATCGATGAGATCTCAAGTTCCACAAATGGTAGAGACATGATCAAGGTCAGGTTTTGTAGATCTAAGATGGGAAAATGTAATAGGCTATAAGAGAAGTTCTGGTGACGTCATTATGACGTAATTATGACGTCATCAACTTAGCGAAATTTTACTGCTTTTTTAGCGAAAATAGGTCGTTTTCGAGCGCATTTTTCACCAAGAAGGAAAGGAGATAGCTTCTCGATTTTTCCAAGTAGGAGTTAGCAAATTTAAAGAGCTTTCAGAAAATCATATGGACTATTGGTCTATCTCGATTTTTCATCGAGATCTACGCGATTTTCTAAGGTGCGGTAAACAATCGATGTCGAAAATTTAGGACAAAAGTTAAATGAGTGCAATGTCAAGAACTGCGACTTATCTTGAGATGAGACCGGTCAAAATATGTTGTACTAAGGCGGAATTTACTTATAGGCTATATTGGAAGTTGCTTTGAGCCTATTTGGGTGCTGTGATGACGTCATCAAAATCGCGTAAAACCACTAAAATAGCATATTTTGCGATAGCACGCTATTTTGCGCTACTTTGAACATCTCTAACTCAGAGAGTTTTCATCGGAATATGTTTTACCTCGATATTTTGCTTTCAGACCTCTAGATTTAGCTATAAAACGAGTTTCAAGGTGATCGGTCGAAATATGTCGTCATGCGAAGCCTCTAAAAATTGAGCTGCAAAATGGTTGAAATTACGTTAATGATGAAAAATTGTACTTTAAGCTTATTCTGTGATACGATGACGAACTAATGATGGTTTCCTCATGTCTTTCAGTGACTAAATGTGGGAAATATACGATAAAATAGTGAATCACGTGAGTTCACGTGGACGTTTTGTAGAAATTAGGGGATTTCAAGAAAATGATATTTACACGAGATTTTCGACTTGATTACGTTGAAATGAGTTCAAATACGACTAATGCACGTGAAATTAGATCTGGGTGCTACATTTCAGCACGTGAGTTCACGTGGACGATTTGTAGAAATTAGGGAATTGGTCAATTCTAGTAATTCCAAGTTAGAATAACGTTGTTTCGGACTGCGTGAGGTTTAGTTACATTGGTTCCAACCGAAAGAAATGGACTGACGTCACCAAATCAGCAGGGGGTTACTACGACAACCGTCTCGGTTTTGGAGAGTATACTTATATATAGCTGATAATTTAGGACCAAATTTGAATCGCTGAGATCTCGAGAACCACAAATGGTAGAGCCTTGATCGAGGGCGGGTTTTTTTCAACTAAGATGGGAGAATGTAATAGGCTATGTAGGAAGTTTCGCGGATCGATTTTTTTGCTGTTATGACGTCATCAAAATCGATAAAATCACGATTTTTAGCGAAAAACGTAATTTTGGACCACTTTGAAGCACTGTATCTGAAAAGTTTTCTACCGCGTCATGATTTCCCGACTTATGTAGCATCTAGACCTCGAGATTTAGCCACAAAAGAAGTTTCATGGTGATTGGTGAAAAAATGAGGTCGTGGGAGGCCTCCAAAAATCGAGGATCCTTACTAGGCCAAAATATGGTGACTTTGAGCATCTATATCTCAGCTCACGAACATTGCTCCATCTTTTCCAGGCGTATCAATGTTCTTTCTCAGGCAAATATCAAGGGTAAAAAGTTTCAAGTCTTCCCGATTTAAGGGAAAGGTGTGGTGGCCCTCAAAAACGTAAATTTGAGCCGCGCAAAAAGTCGAAAATTTGGCTAAGTCCAATTTCAGGCCGAATTCCAAAAGTGCAGGGCTGTTGTGCTATACGATAGTGACTGAATCAACATTTCGATTTACTTGGTACTCGAATAGAACAAGAAATGGCCCATGGAAATGAAGTGCACGTGAGTTCACGTGGACGTTTTGTAGAAATTAGGCAAATTTGAAATTTGAGTCTTAAGACCGAATTTTCGACTTGATTTGATTGAAACAAGTCACAATGCAATAGAGAAACATGATTCCAGGTCCATATAATGAATTTTGCACGTGAGTTCACGCGGACGTTTTGTAGAAATTAGGAAATTACTATTTCAACGATTTTAACGAATGATTTCTATTTCGAACACCTAATAACGTATGTTTAGATCGTAATAACCTCAAACAATTAAAAAGCGGCGCCCCTGTGACTCTGTGAGGGGGTTGCTATGACGACCGCTTGCGGTTTTGTCTGTGGTTTATATACTATAATGGGCGCTGGCAAGCGCCCGGGGCATACGGAAAAATTCGCCCGAGGGCATCCGAGAGTCAGCATCCCCGGCCCGAAGGGCCGGGGCATCCCCGGCCCGAGAGCATCTGCCCGAAGGGCAGATTGCCTCGGCCCGAAGGGCCGAGGGCAACCAAACAGGCCAGCAGTCCCGGCCCGAAGGGCCGGGACTGCTGGCCAGACACTCCTAACAAGCCAGTAATACCAGCATGAAGTGCTAAAAGTGGTAGCGGAACCGTTTTTCAAGTATTGAAAAATACGTTTGCCAGCGCCTATTATATAAAAATACAGTAAATCGCGAAAATCGCGATTTTCGAGTCGCGTTTTTAACATGTTAATTCAATCTGTTGGTCATGAAAATTTGTACAGGCGTAGTCCATAACATGAATAACAAACCCTGTAAATTTCATGAAAATCGACCGCGTCGTTTTCTCACAATAAATTATCAAAAAAACGCTATTTTATCAAAAATTAGAACATGGACTACGACGACCCGACCCGACCCGACCCGACCCGACCCGACTCGATGATAAAAATTGTGTTTGAGTGTTCTCGAGAACCATAAAAGATAGAATCATAATCTAAACGGCATATGAAACTTCAGGATGATGTGCGTGCATTAGGCCATAAAATATTTTAAATTGACGATTCCTTAATTGGTTAATTGGCCAATTAAAGTGATTATCGCGCATAACTCCAAAAGTAAAAATGTTAGCGTCTCAATTCTAACGGAATCATTAATTTAAATCAAAATTACAATTCGCACGTCTAATTTAAGTACCAGTTGCCTGCCGCTTAATTAGTTAATTGACCAATTAAGGTAATTATCGCCTATAACTCAAAAAGTAAGAATGATAGCGACTTAATTCCAACGACATCACTAACTAAAGCTAAGCACCAGTTGCCCGCCGCTTAATTAGTTAATTGACCAATTAAGGTAATTATCACCTATAACTCAAAAAGTAAGAATGATAGCGACTTAATTCCAACGACATCACTAATTAAAGCCAAAATAACGATTTGTACGTCTTATTTAAGTACCAGTTGCCCACCGCTTAATTAGTTAATTGGCCAATTAAAGTAATTATCGCCTATGACTGAAAAAGTAAGAATGATAGCGACTTAATTTCTACGGCATCAGTAACTTACGTCGAAATTACGATTTATTCGTTTAATCTAAGTACCGGTTGCCCGCCGCTTAATGAGTTAATTGGCCAATTAAAGTAATTGGTGGTCTACAGCATCTCAACTATTGGGAAAGGCTTGCTGAACTGAAGCTCATGTCACTGCAGCGCAGGCGGGAACGCTATGTCATCTTGATGATGTGGAAGATCCTCCACAAAGTTGTCCCAAACTGTTGTGACATCACATTCAAAACGACACCAAGACATGGTTCTGTAGCTATCATTCCTCCACTGTCAAAGTCTAGCTCGTCAGGAAATCAGACGCTGTATGACAGGTTCTTCTCAGTTCAAGGACCGAAATTGTGGAACAAGGTGCCAGTTGATGTTAAAGCTGCAAAATCGTTTGAATCGTTCAAAATCGCATTGTCGAAATTCGTTGCTTTGATACCAGACAACCCTCCGGTATCTGGTTACAGCTGCAGCTGGTCGAACTCATTGGTAGACTACACGCCATCGACCTCGAGGTGGTCGGATATCTGATGGCCCTTCTGACTGACGGATAAACTACACCAAGTTACCAAGTTACCAAGTTAGTTATCGCCTATAACTCAAAAAGTAAGAATGATAGCGACTTTATTTTTACGGCACGAGTAACTTATGCCGAAATTACGATTTATTCGTTTAATTTTAAGTACTGGTTGCCCGCCGCTTAATGAGTTAATTGGCCAATTAAAGTAATTATCGCATATAACTCAAAAAGTAAAAATGTTAGCGTCTCAATTTCAACGGCATCATCAATTTAAGCCAAAACTACGAATAATTCGTTTAGTCGAAGTATCGGTTGCTAACCCCTTAATTAGTTAATTGACCAATTAAAGGCATTATCGGGGGGGGGGGGGCAACCTCGAAAAACCCCATAAACGTTTTGAAAAATTAAACCCCTATTTGGCTTTTTTTATATCCACTTTGGGGTTTTTGGGAGTTTAAATGGGTACCATTTCAAAATAGGGCCAAAAATCCACAACTAAAATGGTACCATTTCAGGAAAGGGTCGAAAATCATCATCAAAAGTGGTACCATTTGAAAAAAATTCGGAATATTTTCTATAAAATGGTACTGTTTCTGAATAAATTCTAAAATTTCTCAACAAAAAATGGTACCATTTAAGAAAAGGTTCGAAAATCCTCAACAAAAATGGTACCATTTCAGAAAAGTGCCAAAAATTTTCAGCAAAAATGGTACCATTTCAGAAAAGGGTTGAAAATCCTCAACAAAAATGGTACCATTTCCGAAAAGTGCCAAAAAATGTTCAGCAAAAATGGTACCATTTCAGAAAAGGGTTGAAAATCCTCAACAAAAATGGTACCATTTCCGAAAAGTGTCAAAAAATGTTCAGCAAAAATGGTACCATTTCAGAAAAGGGTTAAAAATCCTCAACAAAAATGGTACCATTTCAGATTAGGGTCAAAAATCGTCAACAAAAATGGTACCATTTAAGAAAAGGGTCGAAAATCCTCAACAAAAATGGTACCATTTCAGAAAAGTGCCCAGAAAAAATTTCCAGCAAAAATGGTACCATTTCAGAAAAGGGCCAAAATTCCTCAACAAAAATTATGGTACCATTTCCGAAAAGTGCCAAAAATCTCCCTCAAAAATGGTACCATTTCAGAAAAGGGTTGAAAATCCTCAACAAAAATGGTACCATTTCAGATTAGGGTCGAAAATCGTCAACAAAAATGGTACCATTTCAGAAAAGGGTCGAAAATCGTCAACAAAAAATGGTACCATTTCCGAGAAGTGCCAAAAATCTTCAGCAAAAATGGCACCATTTCAGAAAAGGGTTGAAAATCCTCAACAAAAATGGTACCATTTCAGATTAGGGTCGAAAATCGTCAACACAAATGGTACCATTTCAGAAAAGGGTTGAAAATCCTAAACAAAAATGGTACCATTTCAGATTAGGGTCGAAAATCCTCAACAAAAATGGTACCATTTCAGAAAAGGGTCGAATATCCTCAACAAAAATGGTACCATTTCAGAAAAGTGCCAAAAATCCTCAACAAATATGGTACCATTTGAGAGAAGAGTCGAAAATCCACAACTAAAGTAGTACCATTTTGAGAGAAAATCGAATTTTCCGACCGAAAAACGGCTATTTTTATCAGTTTAGCCTCCTTAAACCCTCATAAACCCCGAAAAATTAAACCCCCATTTGCCAATTTTTATATCCACCCGGGGTTTTTCGAGGTTGGCCCCCCCCCATTATCGCCTATAACTCAAAAAGTCAAAATGATAGTGACGTAATTCTCACGTTTAGGGCATGAAAGTTCTTGCCAGTAGCAATTATCACAACTTGAACTGATTGTCGTAAGTTTTATGCCAAAAAAGAGTGATATGGATAGCCAAAAACAATTGAAAATTGTTTGGGTTACGCAGCCACTCCAAGTACCTAAAATTGTACGATTAAAACTATTGATATGAGTTTAAATCGCAGCCTGTCCGTGGCGGTGTGCTTTGGTTACCAAGAAATATCTTGGTCACGCATATTATGATGTGAGCTTATTACACAGTACACCCGTTCTACTTCATTCTTGTCGAATATATTATATTCACAATCGCGATGTTGTCACTCCAACCATAATAAGTGTGTCTACGTGTTTCCTAACGGCATTATTAAAGTAGTGGACTCGTTTTTTACATTGCAATCGCCCTCAAAGTCGCTAAAAGATGACGATTTCAATCATCAAATAGGGATGAACGTAGGATTAATTTCAGCATGCGTTCAAGCCTTTTCACGTGAAGTCGTGAAAACACCCTTCAAAGAATGCTAGAAATTATAGGTACTTTCCCCACGCGTCCACTCACGCTTAATAACTGAAGGAGATTCAAACGGCAGAGTTGATGAATGCACAAGTTCTTGCTTATTTCTTAGTAACCAAAGCACAACCGCCACGGACAGGCTAAGATTTAAACTCATACCAATAGTTTTAATCGTACAATTTTAGGTACTTGAGTGGTTATGTGTAACCCAAACAATTTCAATTTTTTTGGCTATCCTATATTTATATACTTATATATAGCTGATAATTTAGGACCAAATTTGAATCGCTGAGATCTCGAGAACACAAATGGTAGAGCTTGATCGAGGGGGGGTTTTTTCAACTAAGATGGAGAATGTAATAGGTTATGTAGGAAGTTTCGCGGTCGATTTTTTTGGGTTGTTATGACGTCATCAAAATCGATAAAATCATGATTTTTAGCGAAAACGTAATTTTGACCACTTTGAAGCACTGTATCTGAAAAGCTTTCTACCGCGTCATGTTTTCCCGACTTATGTAGCAGCATCTAGACCTCGAGATTTAGCCACTCTAAGAAGTTTCATGGTGATTGGTGAAAAATGAGGTCGGGAGGCCTCCAAAAATCGAGATTTTATTAGCCAAAATATTGTGACTTTGATTTTAAATGAAATTCGTGATCATCTAAGCAGTTCAATGTGCAATGAACGTCGGTAAAATCCAGTATAAAGGTCTTGTAGAGTTACTTGTTGAGGTCTTGTGGAATAACTTTAAACGTGATAAGAGATTAAAGTTCCGACCTTTGTAAAGTGCGGTATCCTTCTAACACTGATCAATCCAGTCCAACTGGTTTGACATGTCCAGCTGCATCCAGCAGCTAATACATTAGTACAGCTATCATATTACACAGAAATCAAACACGTACATGGAAAAAGACACCCACACACACACACACGCGCACACACACACACATTCACAGTGAATACACAGCTTTTAACGTTTTATCTCTCAAATGAAGTTTGACGTTAAATTTCTGTGGAAGGTTTGGGAATACGAGCACGAATCTTATTGATTACACACTATACGTCACGCACGAGAAATAGGCGGGTATGATGACGTCATTATCATAGCATAACGTGATGAATTGATGACGATGACGTTGAACCACCTATTTCTCGCGCGCGACGTATAATTGCGCAGTAGGTACACACGCGCATGTTTCATCTTCACACTTCTGTGTTATGTGTACCATGCAAGTCCGTACAGAGGTTCCTTACTTCATTAATAACAATGTGATCTTGGAATCGCAACATTCTGTCTAGTTGACAAGTTCACAGAACACAGGACCTGTAAGTTTGGGCTCATTCATCTTGAACTATTGACATAATGAATTATTTCAAATCTTAGTGAGGTAGGTTCTAATGTTCATGAAATAACTAAATGAGTAAATGACGGGATTAAAGTGATCTACAAACATAATGCATTGTTATTTTTTGAAGAAATTAAGATGCAATATAAACACCATTTTGTCACAACAACGGTGGCGCAATGTTGATTTTTGAGCCGGGGAATTTTTCCCTAGAAAATTAACGCTAATTGAATTATGGTAATTTAATTATAGCAGTCCAACAACATTTTTGATCCCAAAAGACAAACAGTAACGTAGCGTATGAAACATTAGCTTCCCACTCCCAGTCCCAAGGTTGTTTGTTTCCTAAAGCAATCAGGTCGGACCAATATCTGCATGTTCTCATGTTGCATCTCAAAAATGATAGGCATATGGAAGTGACATCATAATATTGTGTTATTGCATGGAATTACCGATTGATAAAACCGCCTATCAAATGAAAAAGTCGTGTACACTTACAGTAACACACTGAATCTAGTTTGTATCGGTTAATGATGGTCATAATCTTATTTGGTCAAGGTAAAGTAGCCTTGAAATAACAAAAACAAATTTTTACACAATTATAGATTGGCCCAGAAAGTGTAACTTGAAAAAGTAAGGCTCAAAGCTGGACACGATTTGCGATTTTATATAAGAAGGTTGAAAATTTTGTCAAATTTGAGCCGGGAAAAAAGGATACTTTTCCCCGGCTTCATGAATAAAGCCGGGGAAAAAAACCCTGTCCCCGGCTCCTGCTCCACCCATGTGTCACAATCCTATATAATATTCACCCCGGTAATTGTAGTTAGCTTTGTTGAAATAATACCTTGACGTTACATCATCATCACATGTAATTATGTCTCATGACTTTTGCTTGCCAAAGAAGCTCAGTAATTACTGCAATCATTGCAGAGTTTGTCACCTTGCCAACAGGAAACTGGCAACTTGACAGCGAATCACTTGAAACAGTCAATGTGTGTCTTCATTGTCAGCTCCACTACTCCAGTAGCTGAGGGCTGTGCAGTGTACTTTTCATTGTCGAGGCAGTTTCTCAACGGTTTTCGTTAGTTTTAAGCATAATAAAGAAATCCTAGGGGGTAACATTATATGAATCGACGTCCTGGGGGTCGTACGGCCACGCCCATTTTTGCCCTTATGTGGCGTTATGAGACCAAATTATTTCAACTTCTGATGGTCATAGAGACTTCGGAATTGATTCAGGATGTTCATCTCATCGAGGCAAACAACTTTTTCATCGACAACTTTTTTGTCAGATAATTAGTTAATTGACCAATTAGCTAATTGGGTAATTTTCAAAAATTCTAAAAAAAATTTTTTGGCTTAAAATGATCCCAATCACATGAAACGTGGAAAAAGTGTTTTTTTCGAGAATATTTTGAAAATTTTTTACTTGAAAAAAATTCGGGACTTAGAAAAAATTTTGAGCGAAAAAATTGAAACTAATTTATTTTTGCGCCCTTAAGCTTCGTCCAACAAAGTTTGGCAGCTCAACGTCACGTTGGCTGCTTTTTGCTGGTTTGAAAGGATATTTTTACAGACCCTACTGCAAGTGGGCTCTCTTCAGAATTGGTTTTAGAGCCAAGATTGCCACTGTTGACAAGCAGCTGCTATCCCCTGTTCGTGACAACTCCAGATAAAGTGTCCTGAGATGAAGTGTCGTGAAATGAAATGTCTGTTCCCCAACTCCTGTTCTCCCCGAGACTTGGAACACCCATCATCCCTATCATGTTCTATCTCTCACAACAACCAGTGCCTCCTGCTGTGGGATTCTGTCCACACTGAACAGACACCTTAATGCTGCTGCCATGGTGAAATACAGTTACAATCATTGGATCATGGATCACACCTGAAAGCGCAAGTCCTCAACCAACCTCGATCAGCACCTCTTCACGACTTCACCATCCATGACTTTCTCCCAGACGAATTGCCATTCCTTCTTCTACGGACTCCTCACTCCGTCCTGGCGAGACCAAGACCCTCTTAAAGCAACAATTTGGGAAAGTTGACACCTGGGGTCTCTAACAACCCTGCTCCATCTTCCTGGACTACGAGCTGACATTCCGTAATGCTTTGGCCCCGTACCACCAGGGATTGCAACTTCCCCTTTAATAAGCATTCCCCCTTCAAGCCTTTCTGCCGAGCTGAACTTCTGGATGAGTAGATACCCTGATACCAGGCCTGTAGCCTGGGTAGGGCCCTGAACACTGCACAGTGAGCAAGCTCTGTCGTGATTTTGGGAAGCAGTCCCGGAAAATTTTCGAAAAAAGGGGATTTTAGACATTTTTATCTTAAAGGACGAGTAAAGCAAAGAAATTTTGTTCAAATATCGTTCTGAGACGTTGTACACAGAATCTAGGGCAATTCTCTAATCTAATCGTTAAAAAACGAAGATTCTACCACACCTACAAGACGAGATATTCCCTTCCATATATTTATCATACATAACATGCAGTTGATGTCGGAATTTGGTCCCCTTCCTATCCACGCGACCTTGCATGTTATGTATTTTGCATGTTATTAATCTTGCGTTTTGGTATAATTATCCATCCCATATGAGTGGTTGAACACTGTTTTGCTTCGTCTAGTGGAATTCTCAATTCTACGAGTCAATAATAAAAACCAACAAATCCATCTAATTAGTAATCGAGGCGTGAAAAAATCAATCAAAACCGTCAAAAACAGTGGAATATATACTGTGTTTACATAGTGAACTCAGGGTGTAATTTGATACTGGGGACCATAATGCATCATATTTTGCGCCTAGAATTGCTCTTTGATTTAGCTATAGCGTGCGGTAGGAAGTGAATAGAAACATCGGACTTTGACTAAAGTGCTTTTAATTATGATACCTATCATAATATGAAATATTTTGTATACCTTAAATTTCGCTTTACTCGTCCTTTAAGATAATAAAGAAAAAATTGTTTTTCTTCCTGAACTACGAACTGGCAATACGAAATGGTCTGGCCTTCCACCAGGGGATGTAAGTTCCACTTCAGCATTACCCCTTGAAGCATATCTGCCGAGCAAAACTTCTGGATGAATAGACCATACAAGATTACGAACTCACCAATCAGACTTTGCCAAGATTGAAGCCATTCCTTCTGTTCAAGTGCTGTGGACGCTCAAGCCCCTTCTCCCTGTAGACATGGCTGCCTTTACCTCCCCAAATGAGCACTGTACTGCGAGACTTTCAGAACAGTTTCAGTCAGTATGGGAGCTAAGATGCCATTTGTTGATCAATAATTGATACCATGGCCAGTGGCCGAGCTTACATTAATAAAGCTTTGATAACGTGCCGTTAGAAGTAGTGTATTCATACAACACACTTTGGCGAAATTGCTATTGTCATGAACATTGAACCCCTTTTTGCGTCAAAAACTGTGACTGATATGATCAATTCAAATTGATTTTATTATTCATTTTTTACCAAAATCACGTCCTAACCCTAACCAATGTCTACAAGGAGAAGGGACTTGAGCCGAGCGTCCTCCACACTCGGCATCGCCCACTTAAACGATCAAGGAATTTGCTCCAAGCCCTGAGCTCTGATTGGTATGTTCTCAATCTGGTATCTACCAGGTACGTAGGCAAGGGGAGGGCCGTGGGGGCTGCCCGCTGCCCCCCCCCCCCCTCAGAACAATGAAAACATCCCAAAATTAGGATGAAACTATGATATTTTGTGGGTGTGAGTGATTACGAATGCGCGAATGATGAACTTAATATAAAAAGAGTCTAAAATCCCCTTTTTCAAAAATTTTCTGGGACTGCGACCCAAAATCCTGCCAGAGCTTGCTCACTGTGCAGTGTTCAGGGCCCTACCCAGACTACAGGCCTGGCATCAGGTTATCTACTCATCCAGAAGTTCAGCACGGCAGATAGGCTTGAAGGGGAATGCTTAAAGTGGAAGTTGCAACCCCTGGTGGTACAAGGCCAAAGCATTACGGAATGTCAGCTCGTAGTCCAGCAAGATGGAGGAGGGTTGTTGGGGACCCAAGGTGTCAACTTCCCCCAAGAGCTACTTTAAGAGGGTTGTGGTCTAGCCGGATGGGGTAAGGAGTCCTTGGAAGAAGGAATGGCATTTTGTCTGGGAAGAAGTCATGGACGGAGAAGAGCTGCTAATTGTAGCTGCGTGAGGACTTGCAGGTGTCATCCATGATCCAGTGATTGTATTCCACCATGGCAGCAGCATTAAGGTGTCTGTGTAGACGAAATACTGAAATGTCACAGCAGGAGGCACTGGTTGTTGTGAGAGATAGAACATAATAAGAATGATGGGTGTTCCAAGTCTCAGGGAGAACAGGGGTTCTCCTTGCAGGGCAGCTGGGTGGATCCATCTGGCTATCCAAGTATTGTAGCAGAGAAGAGGGGAGGCAGCACATCTTGGCCATGGCTTCAGGTGGTGGCATCAGCAGCTATGCACTTATGGGGAGTTCAGTGGTTACAGCTTTCCATTACAGCTCCTGCTACGGCATGAAGATGGTGGAGGCAGCTCTCCGAGCACCATGGTTGGAGTTGTCACGAAGGGGTGATATCAGCTGCTTGTCAACAGTGGCGATCTTGGCTCTGCAACCAATTCTGAAGAGAGCCCACTTGCAGTAGGGTCTGTAAAAATATTCTGTCAAACCAGCAAAAAGCAACCACCGTGACTTTGAGCTGCCAAACATTGTTGGACAAAGCTTAAGGGCGCAAAAATGAATTAGTTTCAATTTTTTCGCTCGAAATTTTAAGTCCCGAAATTTTTTCAAGTAAAAAATTTTCAAAATATTCTTGAAAAAACACTTTTTCCACGTTTCATGTGATTGGGATCATTTTAAGCCAAAAAATTTTTTTTAGAATTTTTGAAAATTACCCAATTAGCTTATTGGTCAATTAACTAATTATCTGACAAAAAAGTTGTCGATGAAAAAGTTGTTTGCCTCGATGAGATGAACATCCTGAATCAATTCCGAAGTCTCTATGACCATCAGAAGTTGAAATAATTTGGTCTCATAACACCACGTAAGGGCAAAAATGGGCGTGGACGTACGACCCCCCAGGACGTCGATTCACATAATGTTACCCCCTAGGATTTCTTTATTATGCTTAAAACTAACGAAAACCGTCGAGAAACTGCCTCGACAATGAAAAGTACACTGCACAGCCCTCAGCTACTGGAGTACAACTTCCTGATGGTATAAGGAACTTGTAACAACTTATAACTTTATAACATCTTTGAAAGGAAAGTGAAAAAGAATGTCGCAGCAAAATTCCATCTGGACAACGTTTACCGTGTATGACGTATGTCAAAAATGTTCAACTGGATGCTATCAAAGAATTGTTGTTACGAAAACTATGAATACAATTACTATTATTGAGTAGGTATTTCTTAATACAAGTTTACCACTTGAAAATATTAGATTTCATAATTTTCATTTCAACACATAAAAAAGGCAAAATTTTGTTTTTGAACACTTAAAACCATATTTG
This sequence comes from Beroe forskalii, assembly GCA_011033025.1. Classification (NCBI taxonomy): domain Eukaryota; kingdom Metazoa; phylum Ctenophora; class Nuda; order Beroida; family Beroidae; genus Beroe; species Beroe forskalii. The sequence goes on along the minus strand of WFMF01000655.1, from coordinate 54,899 downwards.
AAAACTTAACAACATGCACATACGCTTCTAAAATAAAGATATTAGAACTGTATTTATGTCTATGGAGTAGGGAGTTTGCAATATCTCAAAACTGCAAGTATTTTGCATGTAATGTATCTAGGATTGCCAGGATTAAGATTTTTCGTCCCATGGCGTCCTGAGGGGTTACTCGTGACTTTGATTCTGCCTATCTGCCATAAATGATAAAAAATTAGCGGAAAATATTATTTATAAATACAGTAAATAAAAATCTGTTATGAATTCAGAAGTTCTTCAGTAAAGAAACTTGGGAGAAACTCCAATGTCCAAAATGTCAGTTAGGGTGAAGAGATAAGAATTAATCAGCTCTTTGTACTGCTATCTCGATCATAGAGAATTAATACTTCAATACAGTCAAGCAATTAATACGAAGTAAATTGAGGTCTCTGCCTATACCCCACTGTCCCTTGAATGGAGTAATGAAGATTGATCTAATATCTTTTAGATCTTGCTTGCTTCGTCACAACCTTCCTCTCTCAGACGGCTGATCACTCCTCCAAAACAGCATTTCACACGTCCTGAGGAGTTACTCGTGACTTTGATTCTGTCATTAAGATTCTGTTTAGAAGCAAAGTTTACTTTACGAACTCACGAACTTACGAAGTTATGAATACTGAATATCTGACATTTAAAATTTGGTATAACTTTCGACCACAATAATTACTTACTGTAATAAATAGATGAATTGAAAAGCAGCAAATTTACCTGCAATACTTCCATTTCATGAAGGCTTTTAACTGGAGTTTCAGCTTTGATAGTTTTGTACGTTAATAAGGTTTTATTCCCGGTAGAATTTTATTAGAATCAACGTAATTAAATAGTTCGGGTATTTTAATTACCAACTTAGAATTTATGAAAATATATGGGGTGGTACGCATATTATAGAGTTAGATTTTAAAGTTTTATTTGTTGCTATTACAGTAGTCAAAAATCCTGAGCCAAAGATTTGGGTAGCCCTCTCACCCGAATTTTTGGTTCACAATGGTACATGAAGCGTTCTTTATTGAGAAACCCATGATATGAGAAAGACGGTTTAACCACCGCGGGAACTTACCAGCCCCTGATATTGTCGGGGACCAGAGTTAATAAATATATTAAGATATTATATCCCTGTGAGAATCTACATTATCACTTCGATAATCAATCATCTGGTATATTCCTAAAAATGAAGATGTCTTCAGATTGTGACGCATGAATTATCACCATACATCGTGAAATATTACTGGATGAGCAAGATATCTAAGTATCTAGAGACATACCGACACACAGATTGACCGAGTATGCTGTAAACTCCCCAACTCTGTTGGAATTTTTGTTGCAAACATCTACTGCTTCTTTACTGTAGAAGGTGCAGAGAAAGTCAGAGTTGCGGATGATAACCACTTCACAGTCGGTAACTTGTTTGCACTTTGCCCTGCAGTCTGGTACTGAGGTGGCTGTGTTATTAGCAATTATAACTTCCCCCGACCGGGGCCCACCACAGCTGCCCAACCACAACAACCCACAGGTCACTCCTGTGGGATAATACTCGTGTTCATACTTTTCATATACATCAAGTCACGTTACATTTTAATAAGGTTACCCTTTTTTACTTCAGATCTCAAAAAATTAAGCAGTTTAATCCATTTGTGCATACGTGCGTCACTGTGGTAGATTGATATTGCTTTATTGGTGCCCCCTTCCTTCATGTAAATAAATTAATAATGGTGTCTCAAGATAAGACGTGATAAGCAAGATAAGACGATAGAAACATACCGACACACTTATTGACCGAGTATGTTGTATAAGATCCAACTAGGATGGTATTTTTCTCACAAACATCTACTGCCTCTTTGCGGTAGAAGTAGCAGCGAAGCGTAGAGCTAGATATGATAACCACTTCACAGTCGGTAACTTGTTTGCACTGTGCCCTGCAGTCTGCTACTGAGGTGCCAGGGTTATCACTAGTCTTAATGGCAACTTCCGGCCAACGTGTCCCACACACACCCTCCCACAAGAAACCACAGGTCACTCCTGAGGGATTATACTTTTCATACATCAAATCAGGATCTGCTATATTATTCTAATATGAGGATTATTGCATCATTACGTCATGCTGTTATTCATACGAAAGTCAAAAATGTTGTATCCAAGCAGATTTTGAAAGTTTCACTTCCAGAAAGATATCTGGTGTCATTGCAATTTGGTACTGGGTTAAGTTTTGAAGTTGCCTACCATCCTGAGTGTATGCGTTGGTTCCAACAACGGAAAGGAAGGTAAATAGAAGGATGATAAAGGATGAGCTCATGAACTGCAGAACAAATTTGTTAGGCGTCAACCAGTGTTGCAGGGTAAGCTTTGGCCAATCGCTGTTCCATTTCATGTCAAAGGTCTTAATCAAACAGCTCTTGTGCCAGTTTAGTCGTCAGACTAGCGCTAGTCCTACGCCATTCTGATGCAAACTGGCACAAAACCCAACCAGGCCAAAGTTGGAAATGTTTTTGCCCAAAAATATGATCATTGTGGCGATGGAAGTTAAAATGAAATTGAGTTTTTGATTTAATGTTTAGACTAAGTTCATAATTTCAGAACTGAAGATGATGTCGATCATTCAAAATACTTTTGAGATATAATCCCTTATTCCAATCTCAAGTTAAAAAGTTAAAAGTGATATCAAACTTTATTCAGACCAAGTGAAGCAATTTAATAAAACTCTTAAATAGAAATGGCTGTCCATAAAGAAGAGGGAGTCTGGTCACTGCAGAAGTTTGCGGACATGGGAGGAAGGGTGTTATGCCAAATGCGGACGCAATTTGTTTTATTAAGTAACCTCGATTGAGTCAACCGTACGAAAGCTTATTATCGATATTGAGTTGTATCTATTTTGTCGAAAAGATTATGGAATTACGGGCATATTTGATCCGAATGGTTTACAAGAAAAGTCCTCCCCCGCTGAAGCATCAAATCACCACAACGAAACTTATAACCAAATGAAGGTGAATGAATAAACGGTCTCAAATTCAACTAGAGGAATAGCTCAAGTAGAAAAGATGATTTATTTCAGTCTAAAGTACTGTAGATGATAATCTAATGTCTTAGAATTACAGGCAATCTAATGTCGACAAAAAGAGTCGTGAAAAAAAGTTCTCAAAAACAGTTACAGTATGTCGCCTTTTTAATGGCCTATATTGTCAGTGACCAATTGTTTTTATTGACATCATAAAAGATAAAATTAGATGCACTTATTGATGAATAATTCAAGAAAATTTCGTTTTGTTAGTCACGAAAAGTTGCTGCTTGACGTTAATAATTCTAATAATACCAACATAGCAAGCCATTTAGCCATAATGCTTTGAATAATAATGTCGAGTGCCTTTATTTTGTTGCCTTATGAATTAAATGCTAGTTTCATTATTCAACAAGTCGCATTTAAAGGTGCATTGTTGCACGTGCAATTGGGTCCATGAAAAAAGGATGGTCTGATTATGCCATCTATGAGTAAGGGAGTGCACACATATGGCTCATAACTTATAATAATATAAGCCGTGCGGATCATAGTAATATTTGTGACCTGTAAGATCCCGAAATTTTCATTAACCCGACTTATTGACCAATCATCGGACAGCGTACAAGTTTTGAGTCAACTTGCTCGCAGATTGGTCAATCAGTCAATGTCAAATCGGTGAGCTTATAAGCGATCAGGTACCCTGTCGGGATGAGACCTATACTATCCAGGGCCTTATGTACCTTTCGTCTTCAGTACAGAATCTCGACACGCTAAAGACAACGCTGAGGTTGTCATTATTGGTGGTGGTTGCATTGGTGCCAGCATAGCATACCACCTTGCAAAGTTTGGGGTTCCCAATGTTGTCCTGCTAGAGAAAACAGAACTTACAGCCGGATCAACCTGGCACGCGGTCAGTTTTTGAAGTCTTTTGAGTTTTACTTTTACCTTTTATTCACTGTCAGTCTTGACATTTTAGTAAGGTTTAGTTATCTCCTGATCAAAGGAACGAGCATTCAACCTCCTATAAGATTGATCATTAACTTCAAATTAAAGTTTCATAATGATATATGATTCGGTTTTCTATGGATTTAAATGAAAAATATATTATGTGAGCCTCAATTATCTCTATATTAATAACATATTAGGCGGGTCTCACGACTTACTACCATCCTGGAATCAACATGCGGAAGTTTCACTATGACTCAATCAAGTTATTTGAGAAAATCGAGAAAGAAACAGACCAGGTATAAATAAAAGAAATGGTTGATACGAGTAAGCAATAAAAATCTAATACTATTTTTATCATTAATTTGTTTGTTTTACGGTTGGTCCTCGATTTCTCATGAATATATCACGTCACCTGGAGACAATTTAAATGTTTTCAATACTTTAACAATATTTCCTCCAATTACAGGAGATAGGTTTTCATGCAACTGGTTCTATAAGACTGGCTCACTCTGTGGAGCACATGAACGAATTCAAGTGAGCAATGGAAAATATCTCAGATTGGAAATATCTCAAATTCCTCACAACTACACCAACTACTAAGTTCCATTTTAAAATCTAAACTCCATTTCAGAATTCTAGTACTCATGCATCAAAGGTTTTATTCCTTTTTCCCGTTTCTTGAATCTTCACTGACCTTTCAACCACTTGCCTCTGCCCTCTAGTCGCCCCTGTACCATTCCTCATTCCTCCTTTATCAGGTACATGATGACGAGGCATGGCTGGCTGCAGTCAGAGGAGCAGCTTCTGGATCCGGAGACCATTGCTGAGATGCATCCCTTGCTTAACATGGATGGTATTCTGGGAGGCTTGTATACCCCCGGGGACGGACATACTGACCCCTACAGTCTCACAATGGTGAGGGCACCGCTCAAAGTGCATACTTGTATACTTGATAGTGGAGTGATATATCGAATTAATATCTTCATTGTACGTACAGCCACTCAGATACTAACAGTTTTGAAAGGAATTTAGAAAAATATGTTGATAATAAGCCTCTACTTTTGCAACATATCATAATAGGTCTACAGTAGTATTTATTTATAGTTTTTTCGTTTTCGGTCTCTCCGTTGCCATATGTATTTTGGTACCTGCCAAGTTGACGAATAATAACTATGCCTATTCGCAGGCTTTGGCTAGAGGAGCAAGGATGTATGGTGCCACCCTGCTCCAAGATACTCCAGTAACTGGAACCAAACAGAGAGGCGACGGAACTTGGGAGGCAAGGCCTGATTATAACTTGATATGTTTAAAATTATAATTCCAAGTCACTGATTGATATGTTTAAAGTAATTCCTCCTAGAGTCATTGCTTGTTGAAAACACTACTACTCTCGACAAAATCTTTTGGCAAACACTGCATGATCTGTAGTTCCATGCTACGTTACAAATGGCTGCAATTTATTCCGGCAATCATTACACCCAATATCAATTCTAACAGGTATCGACTCCCTCTGGGACTATCAATGCTAAACAAGTAGTGAACGCTGGAGGCTTCCATGCCCGACAACTTGGACAAATGGCTGGATTGGACCTGCCTGTTGTACCTGTGCATCACCAGTGAGTGGAACACCCGAGCAAAGCATTCCTTCATCTTTAACCTTTCAATCATAAAAAGTGCTTATAATCTTCTCAAACATTTCATTGTATTTATAAATTCATCATGTGTATTTGAAATTTCGAACGACATTATATTCTCTTGACATCACACAATTAATCTTTAGTAACTCTCGGAATTTTCAGGACTCTCCCGAGTTTTGGAGTCACCCATACAATAAACAAATTTATAAGACCTTTAATTCTTAACAGGTTTCCACGCACCTACGCTGAGTTTTAGAGTACCAGTAACTGGAGAAATGCGGATGATTTGTATCCGATTTTTATGATATCCTAATCAGTTCCAGGCTCGAAAAATGAAATTAAATCGAATGGTGTTTGTAAGTTTCATTGTTTTATTTAAATCATTACGGGATTGTTTTGACTCCAGTCAGGGAAGCTGCCGATTATTCTGAAAATTAAAGCATGGTTTGTCTTCTTATTTTCTCTTCCCCACTTACTTAAAACTTACGTAGAACTCAATCTGAGTTTTCAATCTGTGATTTTGATGCCTTTTGTCAATTATTGTTAACTTGAAGCACAGGTAGTAATTTAACAGTTTACTAACATTTTTCAGCGAAGAACCTATAACCTAGAGTAAAAAGAGTAAAAGTTGATCTTGATATCAATATCAATAGATTTCAAAAGCGTATTTACTCATTTAACTTTTCATTGCCTCTTTATTCTTTAATTCCGTAGATTACGAAAATGAATTTACAGCTTTCTTTATCAAATTGATTAACAATAAATCCATCATCCGTTTCCACAGTTTCCCTAACCCCCATTATACCTGACCAGGTACATTGTGTCAGCGAGCATCCCCTTCCTTGAAGCGTGGCAGAAGGAGGGCAGAGAGGTTCCCGCCATTAGGGATCTTAGGGGATCTTACTACTGCAGACAAGAACGAACAGGTCAGTCTCAAGTCTTGCTACTCCTTACTGTCCAAAAGGGTGCTGACTGTTGCTGCTAGACCCTTGTCAATATAATTGAGTAATTGGATTGGTTTATAACAAAATTATTTTTCTGCGAATATCTTATTTTCCTAACTATATGTATCGTGCCGTAACTTAGACTGAAGACTATTAGCACATGCTATTTGGAAGCTCCCAACTAAACAACCAGGTGTCAACAATATTATTGATAAAGTATAATAAGACACTCTGCATCCTGAGACTGCTACACCCAGCTGAAGTGGTTCCATCCTACCCCAGGTCTGTTATTCGGTCCCTACGAGTCAGAAGAGAAGATGGTTATCCAGGACGACTGGTACGACGTGGGACCCCCCAAGGGCTTTGGTAAAGAACTCTTCCAGAGTGACATAGACAGACTGGACAAGTGCACGGAGCACGCAATGGACCTCCTGCCAATCATTAATGAGACGGACATACAGGTGAGAGGTTACACTTGAATTGATCAATCTTAAACCTTCACTTTTACTCAACGGAAGCTCAAGTAACAGTGTTCAGTGGAAGCAAAGAAACTTATAATTATTGATAGCATAATCGCAGGGGACATAATAAAGAACTCTTTCCCTCCCTGAGTCCTCCATGTGTTCTATAGAACATGTCCCCTGGAACAGTTCCCCCCCCCCCCTGTAGGTCCCATCACCTACAGTCCGGACATATTGCCCCTGATAGGACCCCCCCCGGTTTAGTAGTAAATAATCCACCACTCCTCAGAGCGTGGTGGCTGGTCCCATCACCTACAGTCCGGACATCTTGCCTCTGATCGGACCCACTCACCACCTCCAGAACTACTGGCTTGCTATAGCCTTCGGCTACGGTATCGCTCACTCGGGAGGAGCAGGCAAATACCTTGCTAGGTGGGTGGAGTTTATATTTCAAATACCTGGCTAGGTGAGCGGTGTTTATATTTCAAATACCTTGCTAGGTGAGTGGTTTTTATATTTAAAATACCTTGCTAGGTGAGTGGAGTTTATATTTCAAATACCTTGCTAGGTGAGTGGTTTTTATATTACAAAATTACAAATACCTGGTTAGGTGAGTTGTTTTTATATTTCAATTCACAGATAAAAATAGTAAACGCAGCAAATTATACGTTGTCACTTGCGTTATATTATAAAATCATTAATGGAGTATGAGGGTGCCCCAACCAAAAGATTTGAATAATCATAGTTGAATAAATAATGAACATAATATAATAGAGCCTAGCTTGTTGCATTTAATCATATACCTACCATGAATGGGACACGTGCAGAGTAGTCGAAACAACTCTATGCTGCACAATTACGCCCTCAAAAATCTTTAACCACACAGTTGGTTGAAAGTTTTTTGAGTCTAGATTATAAGAAAGTAAGAAAGTTGATGAGAGACTCAAGGTTAGGCGACGTTAATTGGAATAAATCTCAATGATAGCTAAATTTCAGACTCCATCCAGCAGTGTGGTTACTTACAAAACAAATGAAATGATATGTGTACTGTACAGTCTACCACACTGATCTGTAGTTCATGATAATCCACGACCACTTCCCTTGTCCCGTCAGGTGGATTATGAACGGAGAGCCGGACTACGATCTGATAGAGTGTGATCCGGACAGATACAGCACTTGGACTGACCGGTCCTTCCTCATGGACAAGGCGCGGGAGAGCTACGGCATGAATACGACCCCGGTGTTTCCCAAGGAGGAGAGGTGGGCCGGGAGACCCACTCAGAGAGTCAGTGGGGCCTATCAGGAGACCAAGGACAGGGGTGCAGGTAATGTACTAGAGTAGGAGGAGAGGTGGGCCGGGAGACCCAGTGGGGCCTATCAGGAGACCAAGGACAGGGATGCAGGTAATGTACTAGAGTAGGAGGAGAGGTGGGCCGGGAGACCCACTCAGCGAGTCAGTGGAGCCTATCAGGAGACCAAGGACAGGGGTGCAGGTAATGTACTAGAGTAGGAGGAGAGGTGGGCCGGGAGACCCACTCAGCGAGTCAGTGGGGCCTATCAGGAGACCAAGGACAGGGGTGCAGGTAATGTACTAGAGTAGGAGGAGCGGTGGGCCGGGAGACCCACTCAGCGAGTCAGTGGGGCCTATCAGGAGACCTAGGACAGGGGTGCAGGTAATGTGCTAGAGTAGGAGGAGAGGTGGGCCGGGAGACCCACTCAGCGAGTCAGTGGGGCCTATCAGGAGACCAAGGACAGGGGTGCAGGTAATGTACTAGAGTAGGAGGAGAGGTGGGCCGGGAGACCCACTCAGCGAGTCAGTGGGGCCTATCAGGAGACCAAGGACAGGGGTGCAGGTAATGTACTAGAGTAGGAGGAGAGGTGGGCCGGGAGACCCACTCAGCGAGTCAGTGGGGCCTATCAGGAGACCAAGGACAGGGGTGCAGGTAATGTACTAGAGTAGGAGGAGAGGTGGGCCGGGAGACCCAGTGGGGCCTATCAGGAGACCAAGGACAGGGGTGCAGGTAATGTACTAGAGTAGGAGGAGAGGTGGGCCGGGAGACCCACTCAGCGAGTCAATGGGGCCTATCAGGAGACCAAGGACAGGGGTGCAGGTAATGTGCTACAGTAGGAGGAGAGGTGGGCCGGGAGACCCACTCAGCGAGTCGGTGGGGCCTATCAGGAGACCAAGGACAGGGGTGCAGGTAATGTTCTAGGGTAGGAGGAGAGGTGGGCCGGGAGACCCACTCAGCGAGTCAGTGGAGCCTATCAGGAGACCAAGGACAGGGGTGCAGGTAATGTACTAGAGTAGGAGGAGAGGTGGGCCGGGAGACCCATTCAGCGAGTCAGTGGGGCCTATCAGGAGACCAAGGACAGGGGTGCAGGTAATGTACTAGAGTAGGAGGAGAGGTGGGCCGGGAGACCCACTCAGCGAGTCAGTGGAGCCTATCAGGAGACCAAGGACAGGGGTGCAGGTAATGTACTAGAGTAGGAGGAGAGGTGGGCCGGGAGACCCACTCAGCGAGTCAGTGGGGCCTACCAGGAGACCAAGGACAGGGGTGCAGGTAATGGACTAGAGTAGGAGGAGAGGTGGGCCGGGAGACCCACTCAGCGAGTCAGTGGGGCCTACCAGGAGACCAAGGACAGGGGTGCAGGTAATGTACTAGAGTAGGAGGAGAGGTGGGCCGGGAGACCCATTCAGCGAGTCAGTGGGGCCTACCAGGAGACCAAGGACAGGGGTGCAGGTAATGTACTAGAGTAGGAGGAGAGGTGGGCCGGGAGACCCAGTGGGGCCTATCAGGAGACCAAGGACAGGGGTGCAGGTAATGTTCTAGGGTAGGAGGAGAGGTGGGCCGGGAGACCCACTCAGCGAGTCAGTGGGGCCTATCAGGAGACCAAGGACAGGGGTGCAGGTAATGTACTAGAGTAGGAGGAGAGGTGGGCCGGGAGACCCACTCAGCGAGTCAGTGGGGCCTATCAGGAGACCAAGGACAGGGGTGCAGGTAATGTACTAGAGTAGGAGGAGAGGTGGGCCGGGAGACCCACTCAGCGAGTCAGTGGAGCCTATCAGGAGACCAAGGACAGGGGTGCAGGTAATGTACTAGAGTAGGAGGAGAGGTGGGCCGGGAGACCCACTCAGCGAGTCAGTGGGGCCTATCAGGAGACCAAGGGCAGGGGTGCAGGTAATGTACTAGAGTAGGAGGAGAGGTGGGCCGGGAGACCCACTCAGCGAGTCAGTGGGGCCTATCAGGAGACCAAGGGCAGTGGGTTAATTCCCTGATTATGATGATTACGTTACTTATTAAATTTGTTTTATCTATGTACAACTATAAATTGGCATTTAACCCGTTAACATCGAAGTATGAACTAAGATTTCCCTTGGGAATACCACTACAGACTACAGTAGTTAAACGACACTCCTTATTAACGTAGTAATATTATTATCCTGTTAGGCTTATCGGTCATAAGAATTAAAGTCTGTCCAGTGTCAGTCCTTCGCACTGTTTGTTAGAATCTTACCCCATCCATTCCGCAGCATTTGGTTTCCACGCTGGTTGGGAGCAGCCCCACTTCTTCGCTACGGATAACGAGTTGAAGACTACCCCAGTCTGCTACACCAGGTTGTTAAATGCGTATTTTTGCCAGGACATGCTGTATTTTGCCCTTTCTAATTTTAAAATTTTGCTTAAATGTCAAATTAATCGTATTTCTACGCGTATTTAACAACCTTAATCGAAATTTTCCGTTTTCATAGTAGGTCACGTATTTTATTGCACAATACGTGTATTTTCATCTTAAGAAGCAAATAAGTTGTAATTTTGACGTATTTCTCACGTATTTAACCGGCACCCCGATACCCCAGGAAGCACTGGCACGAGGCGGTGGGGAGGGAGGTGGATGCCATCCTGAACAGAGTGGGCGTGGCAGACCTCACCCCCTTCGGGAAGTTCATGTTGGAGGGACCTGGAGCCACCCAGTTTCTCTCGTCAATGGTCGCTAATACTCTACCCAAGGTCCGCTGCTTGGAGGATTGATATCGATTATTTTACTGTTCTAATTGATTTTCATTAGTTCATGTTATTAATTGCGACCTGAGACTTGAGAGGCTCAAAATTCGTGTACCAAATTAGCGCCTCATACAGCCTCATACCATGTTATCATTCAATGATTATCATAGCGTTATCTTCAAGAGAAAATAAAGGGGCTCTCCATCTGGGGCGTAGCCAGGGGGGAGGCGACACAGGCGGCTGCCTCCCCCTTTTTGGACAGACAATGTGAAAATTTTGTTAAGATGAGAGCTTTGAGCCAAGCAAAATTAAGAATCAACAGGTTTTAATGTAACTCGCCACCCCCTTTTCAAAAATCTGGCTACGCCCCTGCTCTCCATCACATACTGCCATTTCCATCAGGTGAACAGAGTAAACATATCTCTCATGTTGACACCACTATTACAGGTGAACAGAGTGAACATATCTCACATGTTGACACCACTATTACAGGTGAACAGAGTGAACATATCTCACATGTTGACTCCGGCCGGTAAAGTGTACGCTGAGTTGACCATATCAAGACTTGGAAAAGACTCTTACTACCTGGTGACAGGATCTGGGAGCGAACTGCATGACTTAAGGTGGGTTTGTGCGGACTTGTTTCTGGTGTATAAGTGTTAGTTTATCTTTAAACTGACACATTGTTCGTAACCCAATACTGTACTTGTTGTACATTCAACGACGTGAAATTTATGTTATTTAATGTACATCCGCTGGGCGCCGCTGGATTCATGATTGTCACCGCCATATGTTTACATATTTTCACTTTTGTCATAACCTACTAACCTTCTTCACGCCTAGAATCATACAAACAGCATTCCTAAGTCCCTACCATCCTAGAGGAATAACAATAAACATCTCCCGTAGCTACTCACACCACTATTACAGCTACTCAGTAACAATATGCTCATATGCTGATAATTGAAATTGTTTATGACTTATGATACAGTATTACTGAGCGTAAGGAACATGATCCATGATACACTCAAAACTTCAAAATAATTCTTAGTCGTTAGTGCTCAAATTTGCTCGATTAGTCGACTATATCTTGAACCCAAATGAAGTAACAAAGTAATGAGTTGTCTTGGTAATTTGATGCTCCTTTAGAATATAATTCCAGGCCTCAAGTAACCGAATGTGAAAGCCAATCATGTAAATAGAGTTAAAGTTTGTCCATGCATGGCGCATTTAAATACTCTGGTAGGCACTGTTGCAGTGTTTCACTAGCCAGTAGCCAACGAAGATATAACCAGCACTGCGTTCTATCGTAACGAGAGTAATTTAGATTTCAACTTTTCAAGAATCATTGAGTTCTTGATTGAGTTCTTGATTGAGTTCTTGATTGAGTTCTTGATTGAGTTCTTGATTGAGTTCTTGATTGAGTTCTTGATTGAGTTCTTGTCCATTGCGTCAGGTGGTTGAAGCATCACATGCCAGCTGACGCCCAGTTCACTCTGACCAACGTAACAGAAGACATGGGAGTGCTGGCCCTCACAGGCAAGTACTCACGTGAGTTCATGGCCCAGCTGACGGACACGCCCCTTGCCCATGCAGACTTCCCTTTCCTGGAGTGCAGGAACATTACGATGGGGGGTGCAGAGGTGCAAGCTACTAGGATATCATACACAGGTGATGGGCTGACATAACACCCTTACCCCCAAACTTACCTCACCTTCACCCCTTAATTAACCTACTCCATAATTACCCCTTAACTTACCCCACCCTCACCCGTCCTTTTCCATTTGTGATGCTCTCGGTTCTTATTCTAACTTTCTAAGATGCATTCACGATACCTCTCTTAAAGATGAAAAATCATTACTATTTCTACTTCTTAAGTTCTTAGGAAGTTAGTAAGTATTTCTGCTACTCGATGTTTCCGCTTCTATGATTGCCGCACCCTTTGACTGTCTCCACTCACCACCTCTACCTACACAGGTGAGCTTGGCTGGGAGATTCACCACTCGAGAAAGGACACAGCCTCGTTGTACAAACAGATCCTCGCTGCTGGGGCTGAGTTTGAGATAGCAGACTACGGGAGCTTCGCCATGAACTCACTCAGATTGGAGAAGGGCTTCAGAGGCTGGGGAGCAGAGGTGAGACTTGGGGACCCCTCAGAACCCGCTCTTGATATTATGTTGTTAGAGAGGGTCTCAATTCCCATAATATTCCAGTGACCCACTTGTTAGAGGGGTCTCAATGTTATACAATTCCCACCCGAACCCCTCCTGTTTTGTTGTTAGAGGTTCTCAATATCATACTATTCTCACCCGAACCCCTCTTGTTATGGTGTTAGAAGGGGTCTCAATGTCATAATATTCACACTCTAATCCCTCTTCATGGAAGTTGGAAAGGTTTTGGATGAAAATTCGGAAATTTGCTGAATGCAACAGGAATTTATTTTTATCTTCAAACCACAATACAGAATGCGATTGTGGAACGTGAGTACTCACTGGGTGCGTGTATAATTATGTTATGAATATTCACATCCGTTTGTTGTACGGCTTCTGATGCCATCATGTATTGTATGTGGGTAAAAATACAACATACTAACATAATATCATGTGTATTGTGTAATTGTGTCAGGTGTAACTGAGTACATCCGACTGTTATGTTGTTATAGCTGAACAGTTTATTTTCTTCTTTTCTGCGCCAGAAGTTTTTGAGACTAACAATCATACTTTACTCTTTCATTACTATTTACTATGTTAAGTTTTAAATGAAATTCGTGATCATCTAAGCAGTTCAATGTGCAATGAAAGTCGGTAAAATCCAGTACAAAGGTCTTGTAGAGTACCTAACTTGTAGAGGTCTTGTAGAATAACTTTAAACGTGATAAGAGATTAAAGTTCCGACCTTTGTTAAATGTTAAGTGCGGTATCCTTCTAACACTGATCAATCCAGTCCAACTGGTTTGACATGTCCAGCTGCAGTTGCATCCAGCAGCTAATACATTAGTGGACCTATCATATTACACAGAAATCAAACACGTACATGAATAAGAAACCCACACACACACACACCTTCACAGTGAATACGCAGTTTTTAACGTTTTATCTCTAAAATGAAGTTTGACATTAAATTTCTGTGGAAAGTTTGGGAATACCTTAACCTCCGAAATTATATTTGGCCTGTTTTTTAGTCAAAATTCGAATTTCGACTATAAATTTGGCAAACCAAAATTATTACTGACTATAGAAACAGCAGACTTAAGTTTTCCACGCATTATTCTTGTAGGTTTTTTCAATTCATCGTATTATGACAGTGCAACCTGGTCTGAAAATGGATTGTTATGACGTCATTCTAGCATTTGGAGTGATTTTTGTAAGAATTGGGAAGGTGAATCGATGACGTTGAACCGCCTATTTCTCGCGCGCGACGTAAAATCGCGCAGTAGGTAAGTAGGTACACATGCGCGTGTTTTATATTCACACTTCTAAGTTATGTGTACCATGCAAGTCCGTACAGAGGTTCCGGACTTCTTTAATAACAATGTGATCTTGGAATCGCAACATTCTGTCTCGTTGACAAGTTCACACTGGAGCACGGGACCAGTAAGCTTGGGTTTATTCATCTTGAATTATTTACAAAATAAATTATTTCAAATCTTAATGAGGTATGTTCTAATGTTCATGAAATAACTAAATGATGAAATTAAAGTGATCTACAAACATAAAGCATTATTATTTTGTGAAGAAATTAAGATGCAATATAAACACCATTTTGTCGCAATCCTATTCACCCCGGCAATTATAATTTATTGACGTGACATCATCATCATGTATGTAATTATGTCTCATGACTTTTCCTTGCCAAAGAAGCTCAGTAATGACTGCAATCATTGCAGAGTTTGTCACCTTGCCAGCAGGAAACTGGCAACTTGGCAGCAAATCACTTGATCCAGTCAATGTGTGTCTGCATTGTCAGCTCCAATTTCCTGGTGGTATAAGAGTATAAGGAACTTGTAACATCTTTGAAAGAAGCGTGAAAAAGAATATCGCAGCAAAATTCAACCTGGAAAACGTTTACCGTGTATGTCAAAAATGGTCAACTGGATGCTATCATAGAATTGATGTTGTTACAAATACTATGAATACAATTACTATTGAGTACTTCTTAATACACGTTTACCACTTGAAATGAGATTTCATGATTTTCATTTCAACACATAAACAAGGCACAATTTTGTTTTGAAAACTTGAAAACATATTTGAAAACTTAAAAACATGCACATACGTTAAAATAAAGATATTAGAACTCAATTAATTTTGTGTATTTATGTCTAGGGATTTTGAAATATCTCAAAACTGTTATGAATTCTGAAGTTCTGCAGTAAAAGAACTTGGGAGAAACTCCAATGTCCAAAATGTCAGTTAGGATGAAGAGATAAGAATTAATCAGCACTTTGTACTTCGATCTCGAATCATAGAGAATTAATACTTTGATACAGTAGAGCAGTTGATACGAAGTAAATTTCTCTGCCTATACCCCACTGTCCCTTGAATGGAGTGTAATGAAGATTGATCGAATATCTTTTAGATCTTGCTTGTTTCGTCACAACCCTCCTCTCTCAGACGGCTGATCACTCCTCCAAAACAGCAGTTCACACGTCCTGAGGAGTTACTCGTAACTTTGATTCTGTCGTGAAAATTCTGTTTATGAGCAAAGTTTACTTTACGAACTTACGAAGTTATGAATACTGAATATTTGACATTTAAAATTTGGTATAACTTTCGACCGCAATAATTACTTAATACTGTAATAAATAGATGAATTGAAAAGCAGCAAATTTACCTGCAATACTTCCACTTCATGAAGGCTTTTAACTGGAGCTTCAGCTTTGATAGTTGTGTACGTTAATAAGGTTTTATTCCCGGTAGAATTTTATTAGAATCAACGTAATTAAATAGTTCGGGTATTTTAATTACCAACTAAGAAATGAAAATATATGGGGTGGTACGCATATCATAGAGTTAGATTTTAAAGTTTTATTTGTTGCTATTACAGTAGTCAAAAATCCTGAGCCAAAGATTTGGGTAGCCCTCTCACCCGAATTTTTGGTTCACAATGGTACATGAAGCGTTCTTTATTGTGAAACCCATGATATGAGAAAGACGGTTTAACCACCGCGGGAACTTACCAGCCCCTGATATTGTCGGGGACCAGAGTTAATAAATATATTAAGATATTATATCCCTGTGAGAATCTACATTATCACTTAATCAATAATTCGATAATCAATCATCTGGTATATTCCTAAAAATGAAGATGTCGTCAGATTGTGACGCATGAATTATCACCATACATCGTGAAATATTACCGGATAAGCGAGATATCTAGAGACATACCGACACACAGATTGACCGAGTATGCTGTAAACTCCCCAACTCTGTTGTAATTTTTGTTGCAAACATCTACTGCTTCTTTACGGTAGAAGGTGCAGAGAAAGTCAGAGTTGCGGATGATAACCACTTCACAGTCGGTAACTTGTTTGCACTGTGCCCTGCAGTCTGCTACTGAGGTGGCAGTGTTATTAGCAATTATAACTTCCCCCGTCCGGGGCCCACCACAGCTGCCCAACCACAACAACCCACAGGTCACTCCTGAGGGATAATACTCGTGTTCATACTTTTCATATAATACGTCAAGTCACGTTACATTTTAATAAGGTTACCCTTTTCTACTTCAGATCTCAAAAAATTAAGCAGTTTTAAATCTATTTGTGCATACGTGCGTCATGACTGTGGTAGATTGATATTGCTTTATTGATTTATTGGTGCCCCCTTCCTTCATGTAAATAAATTAATAATGGTGTCTCAAGATAAGACGTGATAAGCAAGATAAGACGGTAGAAACATACCGACACACTTATTGACCGAGTATGTTGTATAAGATCCAACTAGGAAGGTATTTTTCTCACAAACATCTACTGCCTCTTTGCGCAAGAAGCCGCAGTAAAAGTTAGAATTGTATATGGTAACCACTTCACAGTCGGTAACTTCTTTGCACTGTGCCCTGCAGTCTGCTACTGAGGTGCCAGGGTTATTACTACTAGTCGGTTCCCGTCCTACGGACGGCGAAGGATGGCAGCCGCATGAGCTAACGGCCACATGTCCCTTTGACAGTCATTTGACCGTGCAAGTTTGCAGTTAAAATTACTTTTGAATGATGATTGTGCAGGAGAGGAAATTCAAAACTTTAATTTCTGCGAAAAAAAGCTTCCCACGCCCCCAACGGTAACCCAATATTGCCGACAAAATTCTCAAAACCTTTACTCATCATAAGCAACTCCATAGCGAAGGAATTTTGAAAAAAAATCGAAAATCTATTTTTTTGCGAAAAAAGGGCGTGGCCTCCCACGCCCCTTAGGGTGACCCGATAATTCGGACAAAATTCTCAAAACTTTTATTCATCATAAGCAACTTGATGGTGAAGGAATTTTGAAAAAATTCGAAAGTTTAATTTTCGCGAAAAAAAGGGCGTGGCCTCCCACGCTCCTCAGAGTGACCCAATAATTCGGACAAAATTCTCAAAATTTTTATTAATCATAAGCAACTCAATGGCGAAGGAATTTTGAAAAATTCGAAAGTTTGATTTTTGCGAAAAAAGGGCGTGGCCCCCACGCCCCTCAGGGGTGGCCGAAAAATCTCTCATAATTTTTCTGATTCATGATAAAGTTTTTGCAACACGATGAAAAAGAATTTCGTTGCCTACTTGAAAACGAATCGCCAGCCATAAATAAATAAATAAATAAATAAATAAGTATATATATATTAACAACACGCATTATATATAGTAAGATTCTGAATGGCAGCTTCCGGCCAACGTGTCCCACACACACCCTCCCACAAGAAACCACAGGTCACTCCTGAGGGATTATACTTTTCATACATCAAATCAGGATCTGCTATATTATTCTAATGTGAGGATTATTGCATCATTATATGCTTATATGCTGTTATTCATACGAAAGTCAAAAATGTTGTATCCAAACAGATTTTGAAATTTTCACTTCCAGAAAGATATCTGGTGTCATTGCAATTTGGTACTGGGTTAAGTTTTGAAGTTGCCTACCATCCTGAGTGTATGCGTTGGTTCCAACAGCGGAAAGGAAGGTAAATAGAAGGATAATAAAGGATGAGCTCATGAACTGCGGAACAAATTTGTTAGGCGTCAACCAGTGTTACGGGGTAAGCTTTGGCCAATCGCTGTTCCATTTCATGTCAAAGGTCTTAATCAAACAGCTCTTAGTTTAGTCGTCAGTTTAGTCGTCAGACTAGCGCTAGTCCTACGCCATTCTGATGCAAACTGGCACAAGACCTGCAGCCAGGCCAAAGTTGGAAATGGTTTTTTGCCCAAAAATATGATCATTGTGGCGATGGAAGTTAAAATGAAATTGAGTTTTTGATTTTATGTTTAGACTAAGTTCATAGTTTCAGTACTGAAGATGATGTCGATCATTCAAAATACTTTTGAGATATAATCCCTTATTCCAATCTCAAGTAAAAAAGTTAAAATTGATATCAAACTTTATTCAGACCAAGTGAAGCAATTTAATAAAACTCTTAAATAGAAATGACTGTCCATAGAGAAAGAGGGGGAGTCTGGTCACTGCAGAAGTTTGCAGACATAGGAGGAAGGGGTGTTATGCCAAATGCGGACGCAATTTGTTTAAAAGTAACCTCGATTGAGTCAACCGTTCGAAAGCTTATTATCGATATTGAGTTGTATCTATTTTGTCGAAAAGATAACGGAATTACGGGCACAAAATATTTGATCCGAATGGTTTACAAGAAAAGTCCTCCCCCCGCTGAAGCATCAAATCACCACAACGAAACTTATAACCAAATGAAGGTGAATGAATAAACGGTCTCAAATTCAACTAGAGGAATAGCTCAAATCTTACCGAGCGATTTGGGAATTCACCTCCACTGAATCTCATGGAAGATTCATAAGCATCAGGGTCGTCAGGACGCAAAATTTCGAGAGGAGACTCGAAGTCAATCAGTGAATAGCAGCTAATCTCCAAAGCTCACCCAATCCCTCTTATGGATTTATCAAGGTTTGAGGCATTACCTCAAGAATAGCTGACAAATGATATGTAATTATGTAGCTATATCGAGAGAAGAAAGATGGAGGATATGGTAATCACAGGCAGTTTGAGGAGAAGGGATCTAAGACTGAATTCTGGCTTCTCAGACACCATTATTGAATAGTTCTTTGTTCTTTCTTCTCCCGATATAATTACTGAATTATGTAATTATGACTTCTTTGTCAGCTATCATTTCTATATCATAAGTTTCTTGTGGCAATGACTCAAACCGTGAGAAAGTTGGGTGAGCTTTGGCTCGAGTTATCGAGTGTGATTTGCTGCTGTTCACTGATCGACTTCAAGTCTCCTCCCCTGGAAGGCCAGGAAATTCTATGGACCTGACGACCCTGATGCTCATGATTCTTCCATGAAGATTCCATATGAAGATTTCAAATGAAGATTCCATTTGAAGATTCCATACGAAGATTCTGTGGAGGTGAATTCCCAAATCGCTCGGTAATTTATCTAGAATTTTAGGTAAGATTTTGGCCATTCCTCTCAGTAAAATGTGAGGCTGTTAATTCATTCACCTTCATTTTGGTTTAAGTTTCATTGAGTTAACGAAATCACTATCAAAGCTGAAATGAAAATATCTTGCGAGGGAATTGGGGATATATGACAACGTCTAGGCCGCCTTCGAGTCCATGTTTCCGACAAAATTGTGTCAAATTTGTGTCAAATTTCTAAATTTGACACAATTCTGAAATAAACCTCAAATGGACCATTTTTAACCCCAAAACAGCCTGATATCGATTTGTATTCATAGAATATCATAATAGGCAACATCTAATGCACTAATAAGCCATTTTTCAGTACTGCACGTGCGACAAACGCGCATCACGTGCAAAAATCAGAAAATTCTCAAATCGGCCTTATTTACTTCCCAAATTGCCCGGAAACATGTGCAGATAAAGTTTTAGAACGAAATTCGAAAAATAAAAATTCATTGCTAAACTGCACTGATCCTGAACAGAAATTTTGCGAGTACAAAATTGTGTCAAATTTGACACAATTTTGAAATAAACCTCAAATTGACCTCTTTTACCCCCAAAACAGCCTGATATCGATTTGTATTCATAGAATAGCACAATAGGGTAACATCTAATGCATTAATAAGCCATTTTCAGTACTGCACGTGCGACAAATGCGCATAACGTGCAAAAATCAGAAATTCTCAAATCTGCCCAATTTACTTCGAAATTGCCCGAAACATGTGCAGATAAAGTTTTGGAACGAAATTCGAAAAAAATAAAAATTCGTTTCTAAACTGCACTGATCCTGAACATAGAAATTTTTGCGAGTATAAAATTGTGTCAAATTTGACACAATTTTGAAATAAACCTCAAATTGACCTCTTTTACCCCCAAAACAGCCTGATATCGATTTGTATTCATAGAATAGCACAATAGGGTAACATCTAATGCATTAATAAGCCATTTCCAGTACTGCACGTGCGACAAACGCGCATCACGTGCAAAAAATCGAAATTCTCAAATCGGCCTAATTTACTTCCAAATTGCCCGAAACATGTGCAGATAAAGTTTTAGAAGGAAATTCGAAAAAATAAAATTCATTTCTTAACTGCACTGATCCTGAACATAGAAATTTTTTAGTGAGTACAAAATTGTGTCAAATTTGACACAATTTTGAAATAAACCTCAAATTGGCCATTTTTAACTCCAAAACAGCCTTGATATCGATTTGTATTCATAGAATATCATAATAGGGTAACATCTAATGCACTAATGAGCCATTTTCAGTACTGCACGTGCGACAAACGCATCACGTGCAAAAATCGGAAATTCTCAAATCGGCCTAATTTACTTCCAAACTGCCCGAAACATGTGCAGATAAAGTTCTAGAACGAAATTCGAAAAATAAAAATTCATTTCTAAACTGCACTGATCCTGAACATAGAAATTTTTATGAGTACAAAATTGTGTCAAATTTGACACAATTTTGAAATAAACCTCAAATTGACCATTTTTAACTCCAAAACAGCCTGATATCGATTTGTATTCATAGAATATCATAATAGGGTAACATCTTAATGCACTAATGAGCCATTTTCAGTACTGCACGTGCGACAAACGCGCATCACGTGTGCAAAATCGGAAATTCTCAAATCGGCCTAATTTACTCAAATTGTCCCGAAACATGCAGATAAAGTTTTAGAAGGAAATTCGAAAAAATAAAAATTCATTTCTAAACTGCACTGATCCTGAACATAGAAATTTTTAGGAGTACAAAATTGTGTCAAATTTGACACAATTTTGAAATAAACCTCAAATTGGCCATTTTAACTCCAAACAGCCTGATATCGATTTGTATTCATAGATATCATAATAGGGTAACATCTAATGCACTAATGAGCCATTTTTCAGTACTGCAATGTGCGACAAACGCGCATCACGTGCAAAATCAGAAATTCTCAAATCGGCCTAATTTATTTCCAATTGCCCGAAACATGTGCAGATAAAGTTCTAGAACGAAATTGAAAAATAAAAATTCATTTCTAAACTGCACTGATCCTGAACATAGAAATTTTTGTGTGAGTACAAAAATTGTGTCAAATTTGACACAATTTTGAAATAAACCCTCAAATTGGCCATTTTTAAACCCCAAAACAGCCTGATATTGATTTGTATTCATAGAATATCATAATAGGGTAACATCTAATGCAATTAATGAGCCACTTTCAGTACTGCACGCGACAAACGCGCATCACGTGCAAAAAATCGAAATTCTCAAATCGGCCTCATTTACTTCCAAATTGCCCGAAACATGTGCAGATAAAGTTTGCGAGCACAAAATTGCAGATACGATTACAATGCGAAACAGTTTGATATTGATTTGTATGCAATTATTCATATGCGAATATCTGAATAGAATAGAATATACTATAGTTTGGTCAAATTTCATTTGTAACGACAGGCCCTATATTAAATGAATTGAATTTAATAAATATATAAGATAATTTAAAAAATAAATTAATGCATTAAATTAGAATCAAATAAATTCAATACCCGAAAACCGAAGGAACAAAAGTAATATACTACATCAGAACGTAGGGTGAGAAACACCCTAAAATGTAAAGTGTGGCCAAAACATGGTTAAAACCAAGTCCTCAGATTTCAGAAAAACCCTTGAACGTGATCGATGGCCCCCGGAATGGGCATCGGGCATGCCATCTTCGATCAAAACAGATTAGCAATTCCTTTACCTACACCAACAGTACCTTCCCCTTGCCACCAAAGTTCCTTTAGACGTACCTTTACCTCCTGTTTCGACCTCCGATGGCCCCCGGGAATGGGCGTCGGGTATGCCATCTTCGATCAAAACAGATGAAGTACCTTACCCACACACCAACAGTATTGCCCTTCCCTTGCACTCACAGATTTCCTTTAGACGAACCTTTACCTCCTGTTTCGACCTCCGATGGCCCCGGGAATGGGCGTCGGGCATGCCATCTTCGATCAAAACAGATGAAGTACCTTTTACCTACACCAACAGTGGCCCTTCCCTTGCCACCAAAGTTCCTTTAGACGTACCTTTACCTCCTGTTTCGACCTCCGATGGCCCCCGGGAATGGGCGTCGGGCATGCCATCTTCGATCAAAACAGCTGATGAATTACCAAGGCCACTAAGAACTGAATACTTATTTTCAAGTGAAATTTGTGATTCGCGATAACGACCATTTGTATGTTTATCTTTTTTGTATGAATTCCGTATACTAATACCCGAGTGCACTGTAGAGTCATTTTTAGCGTGTTTACGCCCATTTCGTGTTTTTGCAACGCGGTTTCCCAGAGAAAAAGAACCTCGTCGGCGTTTAGATTCAGGTGATTTCTCAAAGTCACTACCACCATCGCTACTGAATACGTCATTCACAATGTCCGGCTCGGGATACTGGACAGGCTTCTTCATATCCATGATGAGACGAAGAAGCCGTGCACCCTGCTCGGACTCGAAGCCGCCACCGACTTCCAGTACGCAGTCATCTCGTCCTCAGTGCATATTTCTACTGAGTACGAGATTTCTGGTCGGTCCAGTCTATCCTGAGCACTGATTCAGGGAAACAGATAGGCTTTTGTTCCAACACAGAAACAACATTATGGACAAAGCCTTCATGTGACCACTGCTCTGTTTCAATGAATCGGTTATTCACAGCGCACCAAAATGAAGCAAGTGTTAGCAAACAACCAAGTCTTCATCGTACCTTGAAGTATTGCTCGGGTTATAGACGTTGAGTTTAGTAGCAAAAAGGAAAAAATGCCTCAAAACTCTTTTCAGTTCAGGCTGTAACGGTGAACCGAACATGACCCCTTGCTAGAACAATAAATACTAACTGGAGATGACACACTCAGTCCAGTAGCATTGGTTATAAAGACCCAGCCACAATTCAATTTGCAGAACACAAAGTTAAGAAGGACATCTGTTATTTTGGGATATGCATGTGTAGGACCCTCACTATAAGGCTGGCAAAAAATAGAGATCTGGACCTTCTTGAGCCATTTTGTAAATAGAAAAAGTGCTGTTTCAGTGACTCGAAATCCATTGCAAATTAATTAGTACTGGTGAATAGGATAAAATTTATTTACACGATGTCAGCAGGACATGTTTCTTTAGTCGTCGACCTTTTTCGCTTTTTCAAGAAATCTCAAATTTAGAAAAATAGCTATAAAGGACCATTTTTTTCATCTTTTTGATCTGAAATTTGAGATTAAGTGTATAATGTTGACATGCTAAGTATAAGCCAGGAATCATAATTCATGGGTTAATTGTTACAGTTTTATGCTAAGAAAACCCCTTTTAGCTTTAGTGACATTTAACAAGAAACTGATTGTGATTTTATGAATCTGGATGTGTATTCATGGTCACTGTTTGCCTTTCCTAGTCCAAAAAGCGATAAATGTCATAGGTATTTCATTAAATGTGACACCTTATTAATACTTGTCCATAAGCCTTGAAAGTCGTGTTTTTGATTCATGGAGGAGGCTTTTTGTAGCATTTTCAATCTGAATCTACTCCAATCAAGTTAGCCAATCCACTAAGAATGATGGACAAGTTCTTGAAAGTAAATTCGGCTGCAAAGGACCATTTTCATCATTTAGAGCAAATTTTGGAAGAAAATGGTCGCTTATTAGCATTGAAACATCAATTAAGGTGACATTTATCTTATCTACTCTCATCAGTACATTTTGTTTTGTTAAATTTTCAAAAATTGCTATAAAGAACTAAAAATGAGGTAAATTTCGCCTCAGAAATTGACCAAGAGCTTTCATGTAAATGAGAAAATGGTTCATTTTAGCTTTTACATTTATCAAGTTATTTTCTTCTCTTAAAGAATGAAATGGGACATTATAAGGCTTCATGGGATTTCCTTAGATCATCAAGAAAATGAATAAAATAATTCTAAATTTGCTAAATGGGACCTTTATTTGTTTGAGGCTCTTTTTAGCATTTAGGTGTGACATTTTATCAAGCAAATCAACTTTTATTGCCCATGGGGCCAAGAGAGATCGATTCAATCTTGAAATCACATTTTGCTATAATTTGACCCTAAATTAAGCACTAGATTAGATTTTTCATACTATTATTCAATGGTCCATAATTAGCATGTGGTTCAACATTTTTGAAAAATTGGACCGAAGTATACACATTTAGGACTGACTCTTTGAAATAAGACTTCAATATAACCCATAGAATGGCCTTTGTGGATCCTAGAACACTTTTTCAAAAAACATACCTAAAGATTTTCTAATGGTCCAAAATTAGCATAAGATGAGTACACATTTTATCCTGAAAATGTGGTTTATAGTGAGCAGAAAAGGATATATTTCAACAAGTACAAGTTTTGGATCAGTGATAAACTCCAAGAGGTCAAAATCAAGGAATGAAAGTGTGCAACAAAAGACCAGGGTCTTTATTTAGCATAACTTCAGTACATTTAACAAACCGATGTTTAACATGGTCTAACTTTTAGCTGTGATGCACTTAGAACAAAAATGGAAAAGGAAAGGAAACTTCAGCCATTCCTCATCCAAATAAAAGCTGAACAAATACTCAGATGAGTAAACTAATGTCCGAAAATTTCATCTAAAAGAATTATGTCAAAAAAGTGGGAAAAGGTCGTGACTAAAGAAACACGTCCATAACAGAGATTCTGTGGTAACTATATAACGTTATTGAGTATAATTGAGAATACAACAATGAACCAGAACAAATTGCTACAAAGCGGTATAGAAATACAGCAAATCTGAGATTTATACGCTGAAGTTTACACACAACCAGTTATATATGAACCTGATTTTTTACCAGAATACAAATTACGCTTACAAAGCGGTATAGAAATACTTTATACAGCAAATCTGAGATTTATACGCTCAAAGTTTATACAAAAAACCAGTTCTATATGAACCTGATTTGTTTACCAGAATACAAATTGCTATAAAGCGGTATAGAAATACAGCAAATCTGAGATTTATACGCTCAACGAATCGATTTTTTAGACCTTTAGAACTGAGAGATTAGTAACAGATCCAGCAATTGTTATAATACGGTATATTGTAAGCTTAAACAATAGCAAACAAAGAAGAGGGCGATATCACGACAGAAGTATTTATATATTATATGATCCAGGGTACTATAATTGTCTGTCTGTCTGCTGTCTAGACATGTTGTTTTAACTACTTTCACGATCTCGTTTGGATGAAATTTCTGTTGCCTTGTACCTAATTAGACCTTAGTACATTTCACTTTTGGTTAGTGGCGAAGAAGCATATTTTAAACCTCATCACATTGACAAGTTGACATAGCATAGGTAAAGCAGCTGTGTTATGAGTAATGACTTGATATTCGCTAGTGAAATAATTAGTCCCTGCCATGTGAAGAAATTGAACCCTATTACTGTTAAATTTTTGCTGCTAATTAACTCTTCTCCTATTTCTTCATGCCTATCATTGTATGAATATGCCAGGAAGTTTGCAGATTCTGATTAGGAAACATTATACTTGAAACAAAGCTCGTTTTGTCTTGAGAGAAAAGTCCCCCGTCATCGGAATGTGAATTGTACATTTTGTGATAATCCTCAAAAGTTAAATGCTGCTATAAACAATAAGTCCGAATTCGTTTCTTACGAATACCGATCAAATATGCTGTAGACTTGGCCTACGAAGCGTTCTGAAGTTATGGGAACGCGCAATACGCCGCGCTAAATTTGACACAATTTTGTACGGAAACATGTTCTGCCAACTCCTATCACAAATTCGTGTTTTCCAAAATATTAGGGTTGAACCCCCCGCGCCCCCCCCCCGGCCCCCTTAAAAAGTAGAACACTAGAACTCCATATAAAATAACTTTTCTATCCGTATTCTTTCTGCATTCATTAGATACAATGAATGATGCTCGCTTTTTAATGTCAAAAACGGTATGCTGGAAAAGAACTCGAGTTCAGCTCGGACTCTTTAGGCGTCTCCTCTTTAGACGTCTCTTAGGTTTTTTTATTTTTCTAAAACTCTGCTTAGGTAATTGATCAATTAATGAGTAAAGATATGCAGATCACATTGTGAGGCAAGTTTACACGGTAATTGCCAATTAGATTGGTCTGTAGAGTACACGTTTCCCTTTTAAACTGACGTATTGTTTCAGATGAACCTGGATAAGAACCCGTTCGAAGCTGGTCTCCACAGTTTTGTGAAGTGTAACAAGAAGACAGCGTTCATTGGCCAGGAGGCGTGCAGGGAGCTGGTTGGCCAGGAGCAGAAGGTGAAACTCGTGCCCCTGACCGTCCGAACTCACGGGCACTTGGATCCAGAGGGAAACGAGACCATTTGGCACCAGAACAAGGTATATGATGAACTACAGGCCTAGGAATATACAATATACATAATATATATACATTATACATTGGTTTGTATTTGGCACCAGAACAAGGTTGGCTGCCAAATGATGGGTGAAGAAATGAGACTTTTCCTTTCGATTACCTCCTTCTCTTATCTTATCTTGTTTATCATCATTACAATACCCTCTTCCTCAGGTTGTGGGTAACACCACCTCAGGAGCGTGGAGCTACACTTTAAACACGAGCATTTGCTACGCCTACCTGCCCCCTCACTTGGCAGAGACAGGGAACCACGTGTACGTGGAGTTACTCGGCAAAAGGTAACATTCGGCGACAGCGTGTATTGTGTATACTATGGTAACAGTGTGTAGTAGTCATTGTAACATTGTGTATTGTATATACTTGTATACTGGTATAGATATCATGGTAACAGTGCAGTAGTCATACCGATGGTAACATTACAATTACACACTTACTCCTAACCCTTTTCAGGTATCTTGCCACTGTCGTTGATGATCCCATGATGGACACTGAGCCGGTCAGGACAAGGAACGCTCTGAAAGCAGCAACTCAGTAACTTAACCAACCAATTCACCGAAATAATAATCATTTTTACCGCTCAGTTGATAATTCATACTGACATTTTTAACCGTTTTAGATGTATCGTTAATTTCATAAACTTATAAGATGATAAACTGCAGGAATTGAACATTTATTATTTAGTATTGACTTATCCATTTTTGATAGATATAGAATTTTAAACGTATATTTTTAATCTGCCCGATGTGGGCCATATTGAACCCGAATCGGTGCAATAGATGGGCTGAAGATTCAAGATGTTTTTACTTAATTGCGCTTTGATTGATCATTTTCTTTGTGTTTAACTATGTTTTGCAACATTTTATTTTGATCCATTTTCTTATACACTTATACACTAAATTATCATACCTAGTAGTGAAAAATTAATAACAGATTAGGTTGCAGACAGAAAAATTTCAGATTCAGGTTGAAAATACGATTGAATAGATAATATCAACCGGCAACCACATCAGCAATCAGGCATAAATTTGATACTCGTTTTTATTCCTTGATGCGGCTTACAATAATTTATTATCGTATTTTGTTCGATTGAATAGTACAGAAAAGTGTCTTATGTTTTGAATTTCTGATTACTACCTACTGTTAGGTCAATAGATCAGACCAATATTTTTTATCATAACTTGATCATATATGCTGATGTCTTCATGTGTTCCTTGAAAGTAAACTGGTTATTTGATGAGATTTGTGAAGTGTGAAAATAATTGCTTTGCGCTTGACTTTTTTGATGTCTTATCATAGCATTAAGAATTTTCTACTTCAGTGGTCCAACAACGAGAGAGATTTAAAGATAAGAGGTTTTGTTGTAGCTTTTTAGAGCCAGGCGCCTACCATGTTCAATGTTCATTGAATCGGATTTAATGAACCAATGGCCCAAAAAAGTTGTTCGACTGGTAGTAAGGCGCAGACGTTTAATTGTTGAAAACACCGCGCGCACGAACAAATTCATCAAAGTGGCGCGCGCGCGTTTGTTATCAAGCTTGGCCACCTCGCGCGCGCGCACCACAACTTGTAGGATGTTACCCTACCCTCAGCTCCGCCGCGCACGCAACGTTTTCCATGACCCTCCAAACCTCCGAGTGTTGCGCGCAGGGATGGGAGGAATCCATCAAACCACAACTCGCAGGTCAGACGATTGGGCAAAGCAAATCATCAGTAAAACAAATCATAAGTAAATTGAAATTTATTTGGCCATTTTAGCCTATAAAAACCTTCGAAATACACAAAATGGCTGTATCTCAAAACATGATGAATGTGGCAAAGAATTGTATCTAATTCAATTTCGATTAAATTAAATATAAATTGTGCTGTTGTATGACAATTTTTTTACAGTACTACTTTACTAAGCCTTTCAAAAAGGAGATGACATATGTAGAGCATCAATTGCTCCTAGGGAACTTGTTGCTGACCAGTTGCCACCAGTTCACAAATCACAATCTGCCTGGGAAGTGGGAGTGTGGAGGAAATTGTGCAAATCGTTATTGTATGAATTCATGCTAAGATGTACATGGATCCATGCTAGCAAATTGTACATTAATTTCATCAGAACAATGCAACAGTTCCTGCTAAAATGCATGGATCCACACCAAAGCAAAGCAGTTGTAGTTTGTACCTTACAAGTAAAACAAAGATTTAACAAAACATGTTGAATGGAACTTGATTGCTTATATCAAGTTCAACATGTTTTGCTAAATCTTTGTTTTTCAGAAAACTCCATATTGTGTTAGCACCTTCTGTGTGCCACAGTGGTAGCTTTCACTACACCATATCATTTTTGGTGTCTCATGCTTTATTTGGATCTGCCTAGCTCTCTGATGAAGGCATTTCTTTCATGGATCCCGTCAAAGGCTATGGTTGGAGTTGTTGGAGAGTTCTGTGGCTTGACTACAAAGATGACTGTATTTGGTCTATGTGGACAAGGGGGGAGGGAGTGGTCTAAAATAGCCAAAATTTTGCAGACGTCCTTATTGGATGGCCCCTAAGCACATCAGAAGTCAGAAGTTATAATATAAGCCAAGATAATACTGACTCAGGGACTCAGCGTAAGGTCTAAGATTAGCTGTGTGGGGTCAGGGATGGGTCAGAAGGCATGTTTAATGTTGGTGCCTACCCTCAGCACATCCCAAATGCTTCATTATATAACCCAGAGGAAAAATATTTTTCTGTTATGTGCTGTAAAAATTTATAATTGAATTGAATTGAATGTTTTAGAGGTCCATATCAGGACCAAGTGCATTATGTTTGATATTTTTGCTAACAAGGACATGGGGCAGGGAGGAAGGTTCTAAATTGTCAAAATTTTGTGGCTCTTTTCATGAAGATAATGAATCTAATGAAATTCAATTTGAAATAGGTCGTTTGTAGTGATGGAATCTGAAAAGTGGATGTTGTACAACATTGCTCAGTCCATGGAGGCAAAAGACAGAGAGAGGATTGTATTAGCCCTGAATGACAAGACACTCTTACCAGCTCCAGAGCAAGCTGCGAAGAAAGTGGCTCATGTAAAAGCTAGCAAACAACATTTTGTGGGGATGATTGTTGGTAAAAAAGGTAATTGGTTCAATGGTTAATCATGACTGATTAAATGTATTGAGGTACATAATTTGTTTTTTGTTATTGATTAGGTATGTCATGTTACTATATAACTTACAGATAATTCCTTTAATATAGCTTTTTTATCTGGCTTAATAAGCAATATGTCTTCATTAGCATTATGTTGTTTTACTAATTAAGAATCAATATCCACGTTTTACTGGTTCTTTGGCTAGCAATAGCTATAGGAGCTATCAGATCGATTGATTATTCAATTTTCAGGTTCAAATATAATGCAAAAAAGGAACCAGACCAACACAGAAGTTCAGAACCCTCAGCAAGAGGAAGAGCCATTGTTTCGAGTTACTGGCGACAATTACCATGTTAGTTTTCATGTCATCTCTCAGCAATGAAATTGTTGACAATTTATAACAACATTTCTAATTTATGCACACATTCATCTGAAACAACATCAACAAATTTAGATATTTGCAATAACAAATTTAGATATTTGCAATACAATAAAAAATGGCATGGGTTCACTATCACACTCGCAACCCATGATCTGTTAGACATGTGTCTCTGGATACTCCGCCAGGATGACAGACTCAATGGGAAGGATGGGCACAATGACTCTCAAAAAATGGAAGTTTTAATTTACTTCATTGTTTACATTTATTTTAATGCAAGTATTTGAAGCAATAAAATGCTGCTTGCAGCAAAGTAAATAATTACCTTACCCCAAAAATCCTTGTCGAAAAGATCCACGAGGACTTGCAATGGTCAGTGGTATTTGATCATATAAATTGCATTTCATTGCGTGATAAGAGCTACCTCCTTCACACAGGGAAGCTAAGATCTGGTGCTGTTCCAAGTACGTTGGCTTACTGGTGGGTCCCAATGGAGAAACTATTCGTCAGATCAAGGACTTCTCCCAATGCGGGATCCAATCCCCTCCCAGAAACGAACTCGTCAAGTGCTTCACTGTGACAGGTAAAGTTTCAGTTAGTTTAAAATCACAAGTACTATATTAAGTAAAAAGTATGCAGAACAAAGAATACCCATGACCTTTATTATCATATACAACTGTTCAGAATAAATTGAAAGTCTCATTGCTCATCATTCGATACGTGCTCATTCAACTCGTTTTCTTGATTATCAACGTACACTGTCACTTGACAGGCTCCTTTGAAGAGATTCAGCTTGCCTACACTGAGATGTACAAGCTGATTGAGAAGAAATTCAGGACGGACTCCTCAAGTCATGTTAACTCTTACAAAACCTGCGACTGTGCCAATGTAAGTACCTGTGATGAATGATGATTAGTTACTTTGTGGTTTTAAATCTTTTGAAGTAGCTGAGTGTGTTATTAAGACCAGTTCAAATCTGATTCGCCTTTGTGTGATATATAGAACAACTCAAACTAAATCAAAAGCAAAAAAATACAAAACCCAGCCCCTTTTAAGTTAGCATCCGAAAATTTTCACGGGGAAAAAAAATTTTATAAAAAGTAAAGGAAATAAGCAAAAAAAAAATTGTATTTTGGAAGTTTTTTCCCCCTTTAAATTTTTGCGATTTTAAATTTTATAATTTACTTACCATAAACAGCATTTTTAAAAAGAAAAACCCGGGTCACTAAAAGTTAAACCCAACCCCCCCAGGGGGGGAGAAAGTTTCAACAAAAAGTGGGGCAAGGAAAACCCCAAAAAAAAAGGGGAAAACTTTTAAAAATCTAATAATCAAATCTTGAAAGTGATAAAAAAAATCCAAGTTTTTAAAAAAAAGTTCATAAGGTTTCTGTGAAAGGAAAAAAAGATAAAGGAAAAACCTTTAAGAGAACAAAGGGAAATTACCAAAAAAAAGAAAACCAAAGAGAGAATTTTTGGTTTTTTGGGAAAAAGGAAGCAATTTACAAAATTTTAAAAAAAAGGTAAGGGTGAAATTAACCGGGGAAAAAAAAATTTTTTATTTGGAAAAATTTTTGAAAGAATAATTACAAAAATTTGAAATTGCCCACGGGAGCCATCCCCATTATTTTAAAAAGGGAAACAAGATACCCCAAATTTCATGTCTCTGAACTAAAAATTTTCCGATTTTAAAAAAAGATTTTAAAAAACCGGGTTTGAAAAAGAAAGATAGCAGTCTCAAAACTATCACCAAAAGAACCACCCCATTTTTCAAAACTTTGGTGTACAAACCAATTTGTAAACATCTTGGATAGTAGTTTTTCAGTAACATCCCAAATTAAAGAAGATACCCCAGCTGTGAAACTTTGGGGTTTAAAAATTAAAAAAAATACTCATGATGTTAGATCAAAAAAAATGTTGTCCTTTTTGTTATTTAAATCAGCCTTTTTTAACCCTCAACCACCAAATTCCCCCTAAAGAAACTAAAACAAATATGGGAAATTTTTGGAACAGCTTACAAGCAGTTTTATTTTTCAAAAAAATTCAGTTATGGTGAACAGATCCTCATCTGAAACTTTTGTATTTCCCCAAAGGGTCTATCCTGGGACCCTGCTTTTAAATTTTTAAAAAAGGATCTAGAGGGAAAAAATCATTAAAAGGGGCTTTTGTTTCCCCCTTACAGATAAAATTTTTTTTCTTTTCAAGTCAAGCTTCCATATCTTACTGCTATAAAAGCATTTTCATTAAATTAATTTAAAGAACTTTTTTAAACTAAATGATAAGATGTATTCATTGACATTGGGTATTTATAGCCTATTTTAAAATAGACCTTAGTGAATCTGCACTTATTTTTTCCCGTTTTGTGACAAAAAACCGATCTTTTTTTGGACATGGGGGATCAGATAAAACATATTTGATCTTTTCGAACTCCAGGGAAAAGCGCATTGGGGCAAGACTTACATGACCTCAAAAATATTTTTATGCACACATTTTTATCAAATAGAATTTTCATCCATTTTAGTAACAGAAAATACCCCATAAAATTTAAAGAAAAGAACAATGCGAGGTTCTTTAAAAATTAGTGGTAAAAAAAAGGGCCTCAATCAGTCCTTATTTGAAAACCATTTTCGCCAGTATTTAAGGGAAAATTTAAAAGTTTATTTTTACAAATGTATCAAAAAGCACCTAAATATTTAAGGTTTTTTATCATTAGAAACACTAAAAAAAAAGTGTCAGGTTAGATGAACTTTTTTTTGCTGGAGTTCCCCCTAAAACAATTTTTTGTGAAGGGGATTTGTTTAAAAGGACCAAAATTTGGGAAAGTCTGCCTTACTCCCAAAGAAAACCGATATTTCAGAGTTTAAAAAATTTGTTTTAAAAAACACATTTTTTAATTGGTTTTAATGGTGTTTCGTGATTTTTAAACTTTTTGGCCTCTTAACACTTAAATTTTCTCTTTTTTTTGGGCCTTTTGTAATCATAGTTTTAGTTTAAATTTTTAAAACAAAATATTTCCTCCGATATTTTTTTGACAATGTCTGCGTTTGGGGAAAAGTTTTTAATTTTTTTATTATTTATTATTATTACATGTATGATGAATTGGCCTGAATAACTTGATAGATAGTCAGAAGTTTTTTAGTGTAGTGTTCCACGCCCGGAAAAAAGACTGAAAAAGCGCAAACCCCGTTTAAAAACCGGAAAAGGGGTTTTCCATAACGAAATTGAATCAGCCAATTTTGAATTAACCACAAGAGGTGGTTGGGGAAAAATTTCTGGTAGGTGTGTAATGTAGGTGAGTCTTGGGCAGGAACTGCAAGTCAGCTCAACCATTCACAATCCTTCTTGGGAATAAAAAACGTCAGGAAGCCAGATTACACTATCAATTATAGCAAATCTAACTCTGACCTCTGAAAATTATGACGTTTATATGACTTAAAATATTTTCTACGCACCTTTAAATTTTCGACCCTTTTTGTGTATTAGAATAACTGAAAGTTCACTGACGTTAAATTGACAAGTCTCCCAACATTGAAACGTTCATACATCAAATCAGGATCTGCTATATTATTCTAATATGAGGATTATTGCATCATTACGTCATGCTGTTATTCATACGAAAGTCAAAAATGTTGTATCCAAGCAGATTTTGAAAGTTTCACTTCCAGAAAGATATCTGGTGTCATTGCAATTTGGTACTGGGTTAAGTTTTGAAGTTGCCTACCATCCTGAGTGTATGCGTTGGTTCCAACAACGGAAAGGAAGGTAAATAGAAGGATGATAAAGGATGAGCTCATGAACTGCAGAACAAATTTGTTAGGCGTCAACCAGTGTTGCGGGGTAAGCTTTGGCCAATCGCTGTTCCATTTCATTTCAAAGGTCTTAATCAAACAGCTCTTGTGCCAGTTTAGTCGTCAGACTAGCGCTAGTCCTACGCCATTCTGATGCAAACTGGCACAAGACCTGCAGCCAGGCCAAAGTGGGAAATGTTTTTTGCCCAAAAATATGATCATTGTGGCGATGGAAGTTAAAATGAAATTGAGTTTTTGATTTAATGTTTAGACTAAGTTCATAATTTCAGAACTGAAGATGATGTCGATCATTCAAAATACTTTTGAGATATAATCCCTTATTCCAATCTCAAGTTAAAAAGTTAAAAGTGATATCAAACTTTATTCAGACCAAGTGAAGCAATTTAATAAAACTCTTAAATAGAAATGGCTGTCCATAAAGAAAGAGGGGGAGTCTGGTCACTGCAGAAGTTTGCGGACATGGGAGGAAGGGGTGTTATGCCAAATGCGGACGCAATTTGTTTATTAAAAGTAACCTCGATTGAGTCAACCGTACGAAAGCTTATTATCGATATTGAGTTGTATCTATTTTGTCGAAAAGATTATGGAATTACGGGCATATTTGATCCGAATGGTTTACAAGAAAAGTCCTCCCCCCGCTGAAGCATCAAATCACCACAACGAAACTTATAACCAAATGAAGGTGAATGAATAAACGGTCTCAAATTCAACTAGAGGAATAGCTCAAATCTTACCGAGCGATTTGGGAATTCACCTCCACTGAATCTCATGGAAGATTCATAAGCATCAGGGTCGTCAGGACCGCAAAATTTCGAGAGGAGACTCGAAGTCGATCAGTGAATAGCAGCTAATCTCCAAAGCTCACCCAATCCCTCTTATGGATTTATCAAGGTTTGAGGCATTACCTCAAGAATAGCTGACAAATAATATTAGCCAATTTTGAGGGTACTTGTAGGCGTGCAATAATAAGTATTAGCGCATTCCCAGCCATGCTCTAAGCGTATAATATGTAATTATATAGCTATATCGAGAGAAGAAAGATGGAGGATATGGTAATCACAGGCAGTATGAGGAGAAGGGATCTAAGACTGAATTCTGGCTTCACAGACACCATTATTGAATAGTTCTTTGTTCTTTCTTTCTTCTCCCGATATAATTACATAATTATGCAATTACGACTTCTTTGTCAGCTATCATTTCTATATCATAAGTTTCTTGTGGCAATGACTCAAACCTTGAGAAAGTTGCAAGGGAATTTGGGTGAGCTTTGGCTCGAGTTATCGAGTGCGATTTGCTGCTGTTCACTGATCGACTCCGAGTCTCCTCCCCTGAGCCCCTGGATGGCCTGGAAATTCTATGAACCTGACGACCCTGATGCTCATGATTCTTCCAAGAAGATTCCAAAGCTGAAATGAAAATATCTTTCCTGGCCAACTCCGATCACAAATTTGTGTTTTAGATACAATGAATGATGATCGCTTTTTGATGTCAAAAACGGTATGCTAGAAAAGTACTCGAGTTCAGTTCGGACTCTTTAGACGTCTCCTAGGTTATTTTATTTTTTAAACTCTGATTAGGTAAGTAGTTAATTGATCAATAAATGAGTGAAGATATGCAGATAACATTGTGAGGCAAGTTTACACGGTAATTGCCAATTAGATTGGTCTGTGGAGTACACAGTTCCCTTGTAAACTGACTTATTGTTTCAGATGAACCTGGATAAGAACCCGTTCGAAGCTGGTCTCCACAGTTTTGTAAAGTGTAACAAGAAGACAGCGTTCATTGGCCAGGAGGCGTGCAGGGAGCTGGTTGGCCAGGAGCAGAAGGTCAAACTCGTGCCCCTGACCGTCCGAACTCACGGGCACTTGGATCCAGAGGGAAACGAGACCATTTGGCACCAGAACAAGGTATATACAATATACATACATAATGCTTTTTGAGTTTTGGAATCTGCAAATCTTATCAAAAGTTATGAGCATTTGAACGATTGCAATTTTAGAGTAGTTTCAGCTGAAATTCGCAAAATCACCTTTCTTTTTAAACGTTGTCCGTATATACATTGTAGATTGGTTTCTATTTGGCACCAGAACAAGGTACGGTTAACTACAGGCTTATAAATAGGTTTGTATGCTTTTTTGATATGTAGACGCTTCTCTTGGGTATATTATTCTGATGAATTTCTCTTACCAAATCTTTCATTCGTGTCAATTCATTTGGTTGTCAAATGATGGGTGAAGGAATCACACTTTTCCTTGATTATCTCCTGCTTCTCTTGCTTATTATCATTGAAACACCTTCCTCATCAGGTTGTGGGTAACACCACCTCAGGAGCATGGAGCTACACTTTAAACACGAGCATTTGCTACGCCTACCTGCCCCCTCACTTGGCAGAGACAGGGAACCACGTGTACGTGGAGTTACTCGGCAAAAGGTAACATTCGGTGGCAGCGTGTATTTTGTATAGTGTATGTTATACTATGGTAACAGTGTGCAGTTGTCATGGTATCAGTGTGTATTGTGTGTACTTGTATAGATGCCATGGTAACAGTGTGCAGTAGTCATGGTAACAGTATGTATTGTGTGTACTTGTATAGATGTCATGGTAACAGTCTGTATTGTATATACTTGTATAGATGTCATGGTAACAGTTTGCAGTCTGCAGTAGTCATAGATTCATAGCTTATAACCTTGTGGGACGTGGGTGTATAGTAGTCATACCGATGGTAACATTTCAATTACACACTTACTCCTAACCCTTTTCAGGTATCTTGCCACTGTCGTTGATGATCCCATGATGGACACTGAGCCGGTCAGGACAAGGAACGCTCTGAAGGCAGCAACTCAGTAACTTAACCAACCCATTAACCGAAATAATAATCATTTTCACCGCTCAGTTGATATTTTATACTGAAATTTTTAACCGTTTTAGATGTATCGTTAATTTTATAAACTTATAAGATGATAAACTGCAGGAATTGAACATTTATTATTTAGTATTGACTTATCCATTTTCGATAGATATAGAATTTTAAACGTATATTTTTAATCTGCCCGATGTGGGCCATATTGAACCCGAATCGGTGCAATAGATGGGCTGAAGATTCAAGATGTTTTTACTTTTGCGCTTTGATTGATCATTTTCTTTGTGTTTAACTATGTTTTGCAACATTCTATTTTGATCCATTTTCTTATACACTTATACATTAAATTATCATACCTAGTAGTGAAAACTTAATAGCAGATTAGGTTGCAGACAGAAAAATTTCAGATTCAGGTTGAAAATACGATTGAATAGATAATATCAACCGGCAACCCCATCAGCAATCAGGCATAAATTTGATACTCGTTTTTATTCCTTGATGCGGCTTACAATAATTTATTATCGTATTTTGTTCGATTGAATAGTACAGAAAAGTGTCTTATGTTTTGAATTTCTGATTACTACCTACTGTTAGATCAATAGATCAGACCAATATTTTTTATCATAACTTGATCATATATGCTGATGTCTTCATGTGTTCCTTGAAAGTAAACTGGTTATTTGATGAGATTTGTGAAGTGTGAAAATAATTGCTTTGCGCTTGACTTTTTTGATGTCTTATCATAGCATTAAGAATTTTCTACTTCAGTGGTCCAACAACGAGAGAGATTTAAAGATGAAAGGTTTTGTTGTAGCTTTTTAGAGCCAGGCGCCTACCATGTTCATTGAATCGGATTTAATGAACCAATGGCCCAAAGAGAAGGTGTTCTAGCGTTTTTGTCATAAAAGTGTCAGGATTTTACAGGATTTTACAAGAGGTTCCTCTCCATTCTTGTCATGGATTTTACGGAATTTCCGTCAATTAAAGTATCAACAAAGAGCTCCCTGTGGCTTTGCGGCTAGCATTATGTCTGCTCGATATCACGGTCTATGTTTTAGGCGGTTCGGCTGACGTAATTTCAATTGAGCAGAGTGGATGCTTGATTACGCCCGATTTTCTACTAGCTTGAATGAAACCATGTCCGTATCATGATATCGATTACAGATATTCTTAGAAATTCGTAGGAGCTTGTTCGTGTCCAGCTACGGAACGCGCCGCCTGCTTTGTCGACGATCAATAGGTACAACTCCTGTAAAATCATGACATTTTTGGGCTAGAACATCTACTGGGCCCAAGAGAAGGTGTTCTAGCATTTTTGTCATAAAAGTGTCAGGATTTTACAGGATTTTACAAGAGGTTCCTCTCCATTCTTGTCATGGATTTTACGGAATTTCCGTCAATTAAAGTATCAACAAAGAGGTCTCTGTGGCTTTGCGGCTAGCATTATGTCTGCTCGATAGCACGTTCTATGTTTTAGGCGGTTCGGCTGACGTAATTTTAATTGAAAAGAGTGGATGCTTGATTACGCAATATTGTCTACTTGCTTAAATGAAACCATATCCGTATCATGATATGGATTACAGATATTCTTAGAAATTCGTAGGAGCTTGTTCGTGTCCAGCTACGGAACGCGCCGCATGCTTTGTCGAGGATCAATAGGTACAACTCCTGTAAAATCATGACAATTATGGGCTAGAACATCTACTGGGGCCCAAAAAAGTTGTTCGACTGGTAGTAAGGCGCAGACGTTTAATTGTTATAAACACCGCGCGCACGAACAAATTCATCAAATTAAGTGGCGCGCGCGTTCGTTTATTTGTTATCAAGCTTGGCCACCTCGCGCGCGCGCACCACAACTTGTAGGATGTTACCCTACCCTCCGCCGCGCACGCAACGTTTTCCTAGTATACAACACGACCCTCCAAACCTCCGAGTGATGCGCGCAGGGATGGGAGAAATCCATCAAACCACAACTCGCAGGTCAGACGATTGGGCAAAACAAATCATCAGTAAAACAAATCATAAGTAAATTGAAATTTATTTGGCCATTTTAGCTTATAAAAACCTTCGAAATCCACAAAATGGCTGTATCTCAAAACATGATGAATGTGGCAAAGAATTGTATCTAATTCAATTTCGATTAAATATAAATTGTGCTGTTGTATGACAAATTTTTTTACATTACTACTTTACTAAGCCTTTCAAGAAGCCCCCCCAAGATTTTTGAACTGACTCAAAAGAAATTATAACTCCCTATCGAAATTTCCAACTTAATTGATCTTTACAGGTTACTCATTAAATACGGAATGATTTTGATGCGTCATTTGCAATTGTGAAGGTTTGCACATCATATCAACACTTCATGTAGGCTAGTTTGTAGGTAATCCATGGTATTATCATCAACAAACCACAGTACAGAAGTGCAGTAATCTGATCTGTGTACGTAGTTAGTGGACAAAAATAATAATAAATAAAGGAGTATTTTATTATCATGCTCATATCATGCTCATAGATTTATGCAAGTGTCATACTGGAATGAATAAAAAAGATTCAATGATGTTTATAACAATTTAAGGCCTAAAAACCAGCAAGTGCTCCGGGCTAACAATGGGTCATCAGTTGGGAAAGGTACAAATTGTTCTGCACACGGCTTCAAAAGTTGCTCAAAACTTGTCAAAGTGCCATTGTATAGGACTTATCATTTTCACGATTCTTACCTATTTCTGTAGCCCGAAATTCATTCTCAGACATTGGATAACCAAAAAAATTTCCGGGGGGTTCCGCCCCCTAACCCCCGGCCAGGGGCTCTGCCCCTGGACCCCGCTGGGGGCTGCGCCCCCAGACCCCTGCTTCCGGGGGGCTCTGCTCCCCCAGCCCCCACCAGGGGCTCCGCCCCTGGACCCCGTCCTCTGGCATCGCTTCGCTCCCCCGGCCCCCCATCTCAAAATTGAGAATTACGGCCCTGCACTACACCATATCATTTTTGGTGTCTCATGCTTTATTTGGATCTGCCTAGCTCTCTGATGAAGGCATTTCTTTCATGGATCCCGTCAAAGGCTATGGTTGGAGTTGTTGGAGAGTTCTGTGGCTTGACTACAAAGATGACTGTATTTGGTCTATGTGGACAAGGGGGGAGGGAGTGGTCTAAAATAGCCAAAATTTTGCAGACGTCCTTAATGGATGGCCCCTAAGCACATCAGAAGTCTGAAGTTATAATATAAGCCAAGATAATACTGACTCAGGGACTCAGCGTAAGGTCTAAGATTAGCTGTGTGGGGTCAGGGATGGGTCAGAAGGCATGTTTAATGTTGGTGCCTACCCTCAGCACATCCCAAATGCTTCATTATATAACCCAGAGAAAAAATATATTTCATGTTATGTGCTGTAAAAATTTATAATTGAATTGAATTGAATGTTTTAGAGGTCCATATCATGACCCAGTGCATATTATGTTTGATAATTTTGCTAACAAGGACATGGGGCAGGGAGGAAGGTTCTAAATTGTCAAAATTATGTGGCTACTCTTCAGGAATGCCTCTTTTCATGAAGATAATGAATCTAATGAAATTCAATTTGAAATAGGTCGTTTGTAGTGATGGAATCTGAAAAGTGGATGTTGTACAACATTGCTCAGTCCATGGAGGCAAAAAGACAGAGAGATTGTATTAGCCCTGAATGACAAGACACTCTTACCAGCTCCAGCGCAAAGTGGCTCATGTAAAAAGCTAAAACAACATTTTGGGGGATGATTGTTGGTAAAAAAGGTAATTGGTTCAATGGTTGATCATGACTGATTAAATGTATTGAGGTACATAATTAGTTTTTTTTATTGATTAGGTATGTCATGTAACCATATAAGTTATAGATAGTTCCTCTAATATAGCTCCTTCATCTGGCTTAATAAGCAATATGTCTTCATTAGCATTATGTTGTTTTACTAATTAAGAATCAATATCTAAGTTTTACAGGTTCTTTGGCTAGCAATAGCTGTAGGAGCTATCAGATCGATTGATTATTCAATTTTCAGGTTCAAATATAATGCAAAAAAGAAACCAGACCAACACAGAAGTTCAGAACCCTCAGCAAGAGGAAGAGCCATTGTTTCGAGTTACTGGTGACAATTACCATGTTAGTTGCCATGTCATCCCTCAGCAATGAAATTGTAAACATTTTTGAACAACAACATTTGTAATTTATGCACACATTCATCTGAAACAACATCGACAAATTTAGATATTTGCAATGAAAAATTTAGATATTTGCAATAAAAAATGTCCTTGGTTCACTATCACACTCGCGATCCATGATCTGCTGGACATGTGTCTCTGGATTCTCCGCCAGGATGACAGACTCAATGGGAAGGATGGGCACAATGACTCTCAGAAAATGGAAGATTTAATTTACTTCATTGTTTACATTTATTTTAATGCAAGTATTTGAAGCAATGAAATGCTGCTTGCAGTACAGTGAATGATCACTTTTACCCCCACATTCCTTGTCAAAATGAGCCATGAGGACGGACTTGCAGTTGCAATGGTCAGTAGTATTTGATCATATATAGATTGCATTTCATTGCGTGATAAGAGCTACCATTTTGCGTTATTAAAGCTACCTCCTTCACACAGGGAAGCTAAGATCTGGTGCTGTTCCAAGTACGTTGGCTTACTGGTGGGTCCCAATGGAGAAACTATTCGTCAGATCAAGGACTTCTCCCAATGCGGGATCCAATCCCCTCCCAGAAACGAACTCGTCAAGTGCTTTACTGTTACAGGTAAAGCTGCGCACTCTGTATGAGCTTCAGTTAGTTTAAAATCACAAATACTATATTAAGTAAAAAGTATGCAGAACAAAGAATACCCATGGCCTTTATTATCATATACAACTGTTCAGAATAAATTGAAAATCTTATTGCTCATCATTCGATACGTGCTCATTCAACTCGTTTTCTTGATTATTAACTTACTCTCACGTGTCAGGCTCCTTTGAAGAGATTCAGCTTGCCTATACTGAGATGTACAAGCTGATTGAGAAGAAATTCAGGACGGACTCTTCAAGTCATGTCAACTCTTACAAAACCTGCGACTGTGCCAATGTAAGTACCTGTGATGAATGATGATTAGTTACTTTGTGGTGTCAACATGTACGATGAATTGGCCTGAATAACTTGATAGATAGTCAGAACTATTAAGGCAATTTTTGATGTAACTATTTGAAACAAAACAATACTGTAAAGCTATATTAAGTTTAACATCAAGATGATATTGACCACCAATCATCACCAGGGATGCGAGAGACTGAAGTTGATCATCTCCGATGACATCCATCACACGGGACCTGTGACACCTCCCGGCTACAACCAGAACAACACCACTCCTCCCTCAAAGAGCAGTGTCCAGGCTGCCCCCACGACCCCTGCCTTCCCCTTCTCAATGCCACCTCAGCCACACAGTCCAGCAGACATACGAGCTCCTGACCCTATGGTGATGGAACTGTGCAGACAGATGTACCTGGCTAAAGTGGGGGGATCTCCCCTACCCCAGGACTACTTGTCTCACCTTCCCAGCCCCACTATCCCTGGCTCTAGGGTGTTCTCAGGTACTTCACGGCATGTGAAGCTTAGGTTTTGAACCCTTATTTTATATCAGTATAAAAGTTCTATATGACAAATTATGATCTTGTTGACAGGCCTGTGTCTCCTGATAAGTGTTGCTCACCCTACAGTAATACAGTATACGTACGTCTCCACTTCATTCCAAAGTCCGAATCAATTCTTCTCAGGAGCCCGGAAGAGCACCAGTTCAGGGAGCTCGAGTCTGGGATCACCTGCAGGTGTCAAACTACCGCCCACCTTCCAACGAGGGGCAGTCCCGCCCTTCCCCGGCCAGCACCTCGACAAAATGCCGAGTCCGCTGTCCTCCCAACACGGGGACAGCATCTCGGACATGGACCAAGAGACCCTCCTCCAGCACCTTCTCCAGCTGATGCAGCAAACCCAGCTGGAACAGAGCCAAGACATCAAGATGCCCTACACCCCAACGCTACCAAAACC
The DNA here is from genome assembly GCA_011033025.1 of Beroe forskalii. NCBI lineage: Eukaryota > Metazoa > Ctenophora > Nuda > Beroida > Beroidae > Beroe > Beroe forskalii. The sequence continues at coordinate 11,651 of WFMF01000655.1, read as the reverse complement.
TATTCTACGAGACTCACCAGAATTCGGAAAGAGATTCGCCAATTTCAGCAGGTTAATAAATGTCTCTCCGATCACGTTTCTACCTATTTCTTAATTAAGTTTAAAGCTTGGGTCGTCTTTAAACTTAAAGCTTTAATAAAGACAGTTGAATGAATTAAAGCAGAGTAACGAAGCCTTCTACTGTTTATATGATCACTGGTACTATTCCACTATTTTATCAACCCTCATTATTTCAGAGATTTGTCCCGAGGCAGCTTCAATTTCCCAGGATTCCCAGCAGGATCATAAGTTACCAGTTACAGTGACGAACTGTTCTTAGTTGTTACTATCGCTTCTATAGCTACTATAGTTAATGGTAAGTAGTTTCAGTATTTTGTCGTAAGTAATTACTAAAGTTCTAAAGTTACGATACTTGGGTCATAATAACGTCATGCTACATGTTCCTAGTTAATTGTTATTACTAGTAGCAAGTTGGCATGAGTCTACAAGTTGGCATGTGTCTACTTACTAGAGACTATAGTAGCAATTTTTGTAAACATTTTACCTCGAAAAAGTCTCGAGGTTTGATGAACAAATGTAGTTGTTTGAGTGATGGTCGAATTTACTGTGCTAATCATTATCATATCATTATTATGAAATGGTGGTGATTGCACTGCTATAACTCTATAATGACATGGTGATTGGTAATGGTAGTAATGCCATAGGGATTGGGGACCATTATGGCATTCTGTTGAGAGCATTCGTCGTTATTTGAGCTTTTGAGAACCAATTATAAAATTGCCCACTTAATTTATTATCTTATCATCTAATTTATTATCTTATCATCTAATTTATTATCTTATCATCTAATTTATCATCTTATCATCTAATTTATTTATCTAATTAACTAACCAAACGACCGCTTACGGTTTCAGTTTCCGTAGGCTAAAAACGCCTTGTTAACCGGTATTTCGGTTTCGGTTCGGTTCCGGTCGTTTCTAAATTATTGACTATTTACTATAATCATCATTATAACCACATCATTATCAATATGCTTCGACAATTTGTAATGTCTTATTTGAAGATTGACATGATATGACACATGGTAAATTCGGATATAAGTATGTAAGTTAATTGCCATTAAGTAACTAATATATTATTTGTTATTTTGTATCTTTTCGGAAAGTTTGACACCCTATTATTCAACTATTGAATATTCGCATTATCATACTATTTATCTTAAATTATTAGACTATGATCACTGGAACGATCTCTTGTTTGACAATTGAGCCATTCCTTAATTGTGTTCATTTTAGCACAGTGGTCAGGTTTTTTTCTTTTTTTGGTAGGGCAATGCCGTAATAGGTTGATGGTCATGAATATATCCAATATTTGGCAAAATTATGATCTTAGGTACATCATTAGCTACACAACCGCCTAAAATTTGATAAATGCAAAAAGTAGCACTCTTTCAGTCTCTCAATGGCATTGAGCGAAATAGCTGTTCCGTGAATCGTTGAGTACCCAACATTGTAGATTCAGGATACTATGAGAATTTCACTGTCGGACACGATTTCATTCTTGACCTACTGTGCCCAATTCATTTGCAATTATTGTTGACTCAATTTGCCATATGTGAGACTCTTTTTTAATGACTATTTTTCAGAATTTAACTTTCATGCTTAAATTTTGATGATCATTTGAGTATTTGATCTTATCAAATCAAGTGAGTTGCCTTCGTATAGTTCTTAATACTTTAATTTAGTTCTTATGATAATATTATTCATTGTGAGTGTAAACAATTTGACAATCGAACTATTTGACAATCGAACTATTTTGACAATCGAACTATAAGAATCGAGATTATGAGAATCCATTGAATGGAGCGATGCAATTAGTACCTATTCCAATCAAATTATTCTCCATCTATAGTTTCCTTAATATTTGATATTTTAATACCTAAATTTTTACCCCAATTTTAAATTGGGGTGAAAGGTTAGGTAGTAAATTGGCAATTCATGGAAGTGATGAATGAGAAAATCATTTCACTCATGGTGTGTTTCATCTCCTGTACAACTATCCTGTAATCTGTAAACTTTACAGCTTTACACTTTCACAGCGTGCAGTCTACAATTCTCTTTTTGGTTGGCATAGGTACATATTTACATACAATAGATTGACAAGTTCCTGTGGTAAATGTGTCTAAATCCAGGTGTTTTTTCCGTGTAAAATGATATAGGATTGATTAATGAAATGTCCATAATTAATTCCAGATTATTTGTTAATTTCTGTTAACTTATTGATAATCAAGCTGGTAACAACATTGTGTATTTGAAACTATACTATCATTTTGATTTATAAATTGTAATGTGTAACACAACTATTATTTTGTTACGTTTTTAGTTAACTTAACCATATTATCAAGTAATATAATTACATTTTTGTATTGTATTGACGATACGGTAATTATAATTCCGCTTTAGAAAAGCGACTATTGTAATATTGTATGATCTATTAGTAGCATGCAGTTTTTGTATTTCTTTCTATATTATGTTTTACGTTTGTTATGTTTATGACCAAAAATCAATATACCTAAATAACGTAGCAATAAGTAATAAATGAATTAAATAACTATCTTATTTAATCTCCCCTAATCAATATAATGAAAGTCAAGTTTTTTTCTGATTTCCGAACTTTTCTGCGGTTTTTCGCTCATCAATAGTTACTGCATAGACACGGTCACTTTTTGAAGGAAAAAGTTGCTCTCGACGGCTCTTGGGGCCAAGATTTCACTAGCTATATGACTTCTAAAACCTTAAAAGTGGCTATGTTTATCATTTGATGAGTATGAAATCTGAAGAAATCATTTGGAAACTTTTATTTTTATCTATAACGCACAATTTAATGCAAATTTAAGAATTTTTAAGTTGATACCTAACTTTAAATTATTGAGTCATTTATCGTTTTCTTTGTCGACTGAGTTATCAAGTAAAGAAGTAATTTTGATGATAATTAATTACTTATAATTTATAATTAATTTAGACGAAGAAGATCATGACAATAGAAGCTTAAAGGGTCTCTTTGAGCTTTCTGGGTGTCTGCAATCTGAATATTTAAGCATTTGAGATTATTATATCAACATTAAATACAAAGAGCTGTCCCCCCAAACAGGAAATCTCTAAATCTATTAATGGATTATGAAATTCAACTTCTGAATGCAGAAGGAAGAAATTTTCAAGCAATTCTCCTGAATGTTCATGACAGGAATCAAGGGATTATATACATCAAATTCTTGTTTAATCCTGTTTGGGAACCATTGCTCTACGAATGAACTTATGAATTAACGTAGTGCCTCGATCGCTATCCGCCGCGTAACAGTGACAGGTTAAATGCATTTTGCGCGTCTTTGGTGTGCGCAGCGTAAGTTTGCGCGGCGTACCGACATGTAACTCATAATATGTCTATACGCCGCGCACACAAAAGACGCGCACAGTTCAGATCAAACCGGTCGAATACGCGGCGTAAGTACTAAATGATAGGCCGGGATGCCACGATTATAAGATGACTCTTAAAACCATTTTAAGTTATTTCAATAATGTAATGTATTGTTAAATTATGATTTTCTCAATAATACATACTGTTCCATATCATCATATTATTCATATCATCAATGACATTCATGTATTCATATTTTTCTGATTTTAAGTTCGAACATTAAATTTAAGTATTCGATGTGGAAGCTATTGCTAATTACTTATGGCACCGGCACTTTTGGCACCGGCACGCTAATTAATAGTGGTAATTGTGAACACATTTCAATTTTTCAGATCAATAAATATCACCTTATCCTGTTATTTCTCCTCTATATTTCACTTAAAAGTGACTGTGTTTGAATATTATCATTGTTTGAGTTGAAGCTATGGCTTTGAATGTGTCGGTATCATGTTGAGTGGTGAGGTTAAAAGCAAGCTCTGGTGAAAGCAATAAGAAAATCAAATTGTCAAATTGTATAAGAATTATTAGAATTTGGCCAACAAATTTAGAAAAATTAACAAACTTCACAAATTCATATGTCTCAACACCACTCCTTACGGAATTCTGAATGAAGACTAATTGTAAAACTTAAGATTTTAATCAGAGCATTGAGAAACTTTTATGCTGCAACTTCTATAAAAACTTCTATAAGTTTCTATAAAAACTAAGTGTACTGTTATCATAAGAGTTTAATGATTACGTGAAGAGATTGCTTTCTCCAGATACTAATTGCTTTTTACGCCATCATTTGCTGGTACAACTAATCTTATTTATTTTGATTTGGGTCACGACAATTGCTGTTCGTGCAATATATAGGCCTCAATAATTTAAAATTGTCGCCTTGATATTATATTGTCTACCTACATATTTTGAGTTATTTTTATGTATTTGTAAAACACTTTCATTTTCACACCACTTTTATTATCACATCATGAACGAAATAGTTTTATTTGCCTCGAAAGCTGCTGAAATTTGGGTTTAATAAATCTGCAGACTGTATCAGGGGACCTTATCTTCAATTCCATTATAATATGCAATTTCCTCAGTGACTATTACCTTTATTGGCCCATTATTCAATAGGCAAAAACTTCAGTTAAAAAGGGCGTTAATGAATTTAAGGTAATTTAGGTCATAATATGGAACCCTTCTTTTTCGGCTACTCTACTTGAACATTACACATATGTTGTGTAAAGTGTGACGTCAGACGCTGATAAACTTAGAGCGTTTGTTTTGTTTTTTCATCGAAAGCAAGTGTAATATAGCGGCTACTATAAAACTTGAGTATTGTTAAGATAAGTTCAGTTTTCTCAACTTGTGAAGTTTACAACATCTCAGTTTCAATTCTCCGAACATCAAAACCCAAAGGTGCCAGTAAACAAGATATAACACAGCTGATAACCTGAATCATGAGATTACACGGGGACTACAAAAAGAATAACGAGTCTGGACTTAGGCAATTGAGTATAAATAGCTTTTAGTATGTTGTTATTTCAGAGCATAAAATCTTTGGTCCGGCAAAAAATCCAATGTACCCGTTAAGATGGTTCAACAATGTTTTTATTTTTCCCGGCTGGCTGTTTTAAGATTTCAGCTAGATACCTAAAAAGGCCAATAGAGTGTATCAATGAGGTCTGGTGGGTATAATATTATCGTAATTGTCTGACGATGGTAGGTCTCGCGCGTTCCAACCATCAATGCGCGCAACTAGTTTAAAATTTACAAAACATTGTAAAAAGTACATTTGTGATCAACCACAATAACAGAAAAGGTTCGCGCCAAAATGTTTGGGGATACCTTTTAATCGGGCCTAACACCAACATCGCAACATTTTTAGCCTTTTTAACTAATGCTTTTGGTCAACATCTGATGAGAGCTTGAAGCCGTTGTCGAAATTATGCCTTTTACTGCTTAGGGATCGTTCACATCCAATGTCTTATCTATAAAGTATAAAGGTGTATGAGTATGCTACAAACATAACAAATTACTGAATATCGATTTCCTAATTCAAAGATTGACATAAGAGGCGGAAGAGACTAAACTGTGAATCATCAGCGGTTACCCTACAGTTGTAAGGTCTCCCTGCCATCTGCGATGTAGGTGTACCATCAGCAGGTGACAAGGGAAACGGAGGGGTTTCGGCCCACGTACCCCTCACAGCTTACAACTGCAAGGCTGGGCCACCCAGGACTCCGGATTCCTGAGCAACACAGTTTAGAGGGAAGGGAGAGGAAAAGGAAAGAGTTCAGTAGAGGTGAAAGATCACCAAGAAGGGGGAGGGGGTTTCCGAATGATTACGTTACATGTTATTGTAACAAATACAACTACTGTAAACTTGATTAGGTACGAGGGGGAGGGGGGTTGAAATCGGCCAAAAATTGATTACGTAATATGTGAACAATCCCTTAGGTATAGATACCCCCAGCCCCCATTTTCAGGAGATAGGTACTCCATATTCACCCCTTTCGTTCTTCTCAATAAGGGACCTTGGGTCGAAAATTGGATATTTTTATTACGTAATCAACTACCAAAACCCCCTTCCCTTAATCAAACGTAATCATTTGAAAACACTCCCTCCTCCTTGATTCTTTGATTTCGCAATATGTGAACGATCCTGTAAGTGTAAGACGAGTTTTTCAGTTTTGGAACTCATGTTTTTTTCTGACTGAATGGCTATTCAGATTCCTGTAAAATGGCATCAATGGTCCATAATACCGGGATAGAGTAGGTGGACACCACTGATACCAGCTGCAATCCCTACTAAACCTATCTTAATGTATGACGGTACCTATGATAGTTGTGTTTTTCAGGCGCATGAAGGTATACGTTATTGGCCTTTTTTAACCGGTCTTTTTTAACCGGCCCTATGGACAAAAATCGAATCATTTTTGAACCGTTTTAACCGGCCCCTTGAATAAAAATTTTTCTGGTGGTTGCAAGACCAAGGATTTTTTGCTCTGAAATGACCACCAAGACCACTTTATACTCAATAAAAGACCCAAATCGCGGTCTAATAATATGATTTAGGTCATGATCGTGTTATGAAATGACGTTCCAGTGAATTTTACACTAAATAAGCCGAGTCATAAAAGTTTCATTTGACCTAAATTGACTGGCCTTTAATATGACCGGCCCCACTTTAACCGGCCTTTTTTTAACCGGCCCTTTGGACAAAAATCTCAAAGTCGTTTTTGTCCTTAAGGGCCGGTTAAATAAAGGCCAATAAGGTAGTACATCGGTCGATCGAATGGAATTGGTCGATCGATCGACTTCATTTGATCGACTGATGTGTTTCACACAGAAAATCTTTGAGCTAGTGGGGAAACAGCTACACTATCGCTTACCTTATTGGCCTTTATTTAGCCGGCTTTTTTTAACCGGCCTTTTTTTAACCGGCCCTATGGACAAAAATCAAATCATTTTTGAACCGTTTTAACCGGCCCCTTGGACAAAAATTTTTCTGGTGGTTGCCAGATCAAGGATTTTTTGCTCTAAAATGGCCAATAAAACCCCTTTATACTAGATAAATTGCATCAAAAGACCCCAATCCCGGTCTAATATTATTATTTAGGTCATGATCGTGTTATGTAATGACGTTCCAGTGAATTTTACACTATATTAGCCGACTCATAAAAGTTTCATTTGACCTAAATTAACTGGCGTTTAATTTGACCGGCCCCTCTTTAACCGGCCTTTTTTTAACCGGACCTTTGGACAAAAATCTCAAAGTCGTTTTTGTCCTTAAGGGCCGGTTAAATAAAGGCCAATAAGGTATATAAACACGATTTATGTAATTTGGGACCAGTAAACAAGTAAAACGCGTCAGTCATTCAAATGGAGTTGATCGATCGACCAATTCCATTTGATCGACCGATGTCGCCTCATTATTTTCCTATTTTAGGTAGCCGTTACATATTACTTGAGCCCTTTTTGGTCATTTTTGACCCCCCCCCCCGTCTGTCATCATTAGCTGACCCCCTCTCCCTTGCTGACGTCAGCATTGACAAAACCCCAGCTCAATTATGAAACAAATTTCGTTGACTTCGGATAGAAATAATGGAAATAAAATATCAATCAGGTAGGAGTGGTGTGTCTAAATCTTGTTACTGTTAGATTCGCTTGAGATGAACAAAATGTTTTTTCAGTCTTCCAGATGAACCACATTAGGGGCCATCCATATAGGACGTCCGCACATTTTCGGCTTTTTCAGCCCGGACCCCTCCTTCACCCCTTGTCCGCAAACGTCCGTAACCTGAAAGTGAAATACCCCCCTTCGGACGTCCGCATTTTCATTCAAAATCTTTTGTGCCAGACAAAATTTCTACAAATTAGGGGCCATCCAGAAATGAGCTCATCAAAAATCGGCCTTTTTGAACATACATACATACTACCTCATCACTACCTCATCATTTGGGAAAGATACATACATACCCCAACCTCATCTCATCATTTGAAGATTTATGTTACGTAACTCATTCAATATGAAAAGCTGAGGTGGCGTCACTATTGCAATTTAGATCATCTATTGCAAGTTAGATCATCTACAATCTAACTTGGGTGTTGTTAATTTTGGATTTAATTTATTTCGGCACAGGCACATTGCCAGCCCGACCGTGGGTTTCCAACAAAAACAAAAAGAAATTTGGATTAAAGAGTCTTCTTCAAGCCTTGATTCAGTGTATCGTTATGGTCCAATTTTACAACGATTGGTTGATGTCAAAATTTCGCCTCCAAGTGGGCAAGTGATAAGCTCATCATTTTGCAAACTGACATACATACTACCTCATCACTACCTCATCATTTCCAAAAGATACGTACATACCCGAGTGATGAGCTCAAATTTCTGGATGGCCCCTTATACTAATTTCTAGTGAAAAGGTAGTCAAATCGACCAATATTTTCATAAATGCAGACGTCCGCGTTTGGCAAACATTCCATTCCCCTTCCCCCCTACGGACGCATTGGCCAGATTCCCCTCTCTAATTGCGGACGTCCTTTATCATTATGAATGGCCCCTTAATTAATCATCAAAATTTAGTAAATCATAAATTTTAGAAACGTTATTGCAGATACGACTATACGAGCTTCTTGAGTGTAGGAAGTTCTGTTCCCCTAACCAGGGGCGTCGCGCACTCTGTGCGCGTAACCAGGGTCCTGGTTAGGGCAAGAAGTTCTGCCATAGATGGATTTAGCGCGCAACACTCGGAAATTTGGAGGGTCGTGTTGCAGAAAAAAATGGCGCGCGGCGGAGGGTAGGGTAAAATCCTACTAGTTCTGCCAGTGCCATGGCACTGAAAGGTTCTCGTGGCATGCCACAAGAACCTTTCACTGAGACCAATGCAACATGTTGCATTGGTCTCACAGTAACACTGCACTCTTGAGCATATTAGGAATAGGATTAAGGGTAATAGGGTATCTCTCCCATATAACTGAGGTGTCGCCACCTCTGAGATCGGTGTCTGAAATTTCCACAATACCAAAATTTGTACGTGTGTAATACTGATTTAACAGTATACTCACCTACGTACATGGCGCCGCGCGATCGGAAATTTCAGAAGAATTCTCATTTCTCGAGGTGGCGACACCTGCCTAAACGGCTCTGAGTGACGTCACAGATCTAAACGTCAATTTTTCTGTATCCTAAACCTAACCATAACCCTAACCAAAACCCTAACCTTAATCCTAACCCTAACCCTAACAAATCTTGACCCTAATCCTGACCCTAACCCTGTCCCTAAAGCGCTAGGTGCGCTTAATTATATTTTTCTGAGTGACGTCATTGTCATAGATAACGAAGGCTCCCGTTTATATGGGAGACCTACCGGTAATAGGGTTGGTTGAAAAAATAAAATACGAATTAAGGAGCAGTATAAGAATTAGATTGAGTGTTACGCTGTTACCAGTGTGTGTTACTGTGTTAAGCCCGCATAGGTCTGCAGGTTAATTCTTTTTTAGGCCCGGCGTGGCCCCGCTTGCCAAACGTTGCCTGTCCCGACTCTGGGAGTCGAGGCAATGAGGCGCGCGCGTACTAGTGGGCCGTCCCAACTCTGCACGTTCGATCCCGACGTGACTCTGTGAGTCGGGGCGCGCGCTTGCCAGGCATTGCCTTGCCCCCTCGCGCGCGTGCCCCGACTCGCAGAAAAATATAGGGGTAGGCAACGTCTGGCAAGCGCGCGCGCCGCAGGGGCCAGGCAAGTCTTGCAAATCTGACCAGATCCCTAATTTAACTTCCCCTGACACAACCAGGGGTGCCGCACCGCGCACTTCGTGCGCGAAACCAAGGCACAGCTTGTCTTGCTAAACACGTATATCCCTGTGTGGCTCGTATATCCCTGTGTGGCTCGCGCGGCGCGCTTCCCCAGGGAAGCGCGCGGCGCGTACACACACCTATGCGGGCTTAGGAACAGCTTGTCAGACCTTGTCTGACCCCTTCGCCTTCGGCGGGCGCGCGCGCGAAGCAAGGCACAGCTAGTTAGGGTAGCAGTAAGGGTAAAAGTTTAAAGCGCGCGCGGCGGTATGCGGCATGCGCGTAGAAAGAAACTATGCCAGTGCGCCGGGCTGCCTTTGTCAGGTGTTGCTGGCCCCTTGATAAACACGTATACCCCTGTTTGCGTCGCGCGGCGCACTTCCTCTCGTCGGACGTTTCACCTACGAAAAGAAGCAGATGCATGCTGTGTGCCATGTAGATATTTTTATTTTATTTATTCATTTATACATATTATTTATGACTTCAAAGATGACTGTATTTGTTCTACAAAGAAGATACATAGATATTCATATCAAATTATATTGATGCCGTATCGTGAAATTTGTTGATATAACTTTACAATTTAAGTCATTATGTTTGTATCCAATGTCTTATCTATAGAAGAAATCTTTCTTCAAGACATCAATCTGCAAGACTTTTCTCCAACTCCGTACTTGAGCACCAACATGATCCTTTTAGGTAATGCAATGTTGAGAGCAGCAGGATCTAAATGAGTCACACCAAGATGAGTGGTGTGCAGGCATCTTCAGTCCAATATCTACCTCAGCTTTCGGGGTGTTTAAATTGCGAGAGCTTTTTATGAGGTAGGCCCCCAGCAGTCATCCCCTGGTGCAGTGACCACCTGCCTCAATGAAACTGAAACTTGCTCTTTGGTTTTTGTTTGTTCTCCAAGCATCAAGAAATTAAGCAAAACACTTAGTGAAGAGAAGTATGTTAATTTATTTGTTTAAACTTATTTGTTTAACAAAAAAACTTATTTGTTCAAAATCAAAAAGAAAGCTTTCTTCAAGACATCAATCTGCAAGACTTTTCTCCAGCTCCATACTTGAACACCAACATGATCCCTTGAGGTAGTACAATGTGGAGAGCAGTAGGATCTAAGTGAGTCACACTAAGATGAGTGGTGTGCAGACATCTTCAGTCCAATACCTACCTCAGCTTTTGGGGTGTTTAAAATTATTTGTTTTATTAAAAATTGTGATACACCAATGGTCAATGCACCTTTAGTGCTTTCTCAAAATATAATCATAATATTTCATTCTCTTGTCAAACCCTTACGGTGGCGTGTCGAACTCATATATGCGCGGCTTTTCAATGCGCTGCGTAATAATGCATGGCTTGCTCCCTGTAATTAACAGGCAGCGAGCCGTGCACGATTAGACATGCATGGAAAAGCCGCACACATATGAGTTCAACACACCCCTGTTATTAGATAAGACTAGTTATAAATTCATATGTACTTGTTGCCAGGCTTAATAAACTTTTAAATTTTCAACCAATTATCTTGCTCCAACTTTTTGTCCTGCTCCAATGCTCCATGTTGTCAAGGAATTTGATATATTTTGGCTTTTGCCTCAGGGTTTGATAAGATATTTTGTGACTGCCAAACTGACTGACACCAAGTTCATAAACAACCATACAACATTTCTTAAGCCAATCCTATGCATCTCTCTATTTCTTTCTTTACAAGTTTATAATGAACTGGTTCAGAATGGAGGGAGTAAAAACCTAAGTTGGTAGCTAGGGTTGTTCTCTATCAGTACCAAATTGGAAATCAGCCCTGTACCCCCTGCTCCTCTGGCCCCATTAATAAGTTATTATTTTTATAAACTGTCTTTCATCAGGTTAAAATAATGTCATGCAATAAAGAACC